>CM036534.1:20557019-20612019 GCA_020745685.1 Tautogolabrus adspersus
TAATTGGAATCCCCACAAGACTAAAATTACACAAAACATAATAATGAGTCAGAAACCTTAAAAACAGTAATGAAAGATCTAGTTATATAAGGGCAGGATAGACACATTAAGAGTGTAAGAGCACAGTGTTGTACACAGATGTGGTATGAAAGATGGTGGTATTGGTTCCCTTTAAATTTACTTTATTATAATTGTTTAATCTTATGTGCACAGTTTAAATGCAATGGAGTCTCAATGTGATATGCTGCATTAGAGTTAATAATAATGACATAAACAATTTCTTTGCGCGATATGAGACTGATAGTCAATCCCCATTGGAGCCTGAGGTAGACTGGAGAAAAGATGGCAATTCTATTAAGGTAACAACTGAGGAAGTGCAGTTTGCCTTCTCCAAGATTAATGTAAGGAAATCCATCGGCTCTGATGGGTTGGAAGTGAATACACTTAAAAAATGCTGTAAGCAGTTAGGGCCTGTGTTCACAAAACTTTTCAAGCTTCATTAAATTCACAATTAATTCCAAAATCATGGAAAATATCGAAAATTATCCCATTACCAAAAAAGACAAGCCCCTCTGAATTTAATGATTTTAGACCCATTGCTCTGACTTCAGTTGTTATGAAATGTTTTGAGCGCATCGTTTTATCTCACTTAAGGTCTGAAACAAACAGTCAAATGGATCCCTTTGCATACCGAACAGAGAGAGGTATTGAGGATGGAACAGCTGCATTTCTTAAACAAGTTCATAAACATTTGGAAATACCATCATCCGACTTGTTGATTTTTCATCTGCCTTTAACACTGTTCAAGCAGAACTATTGGCTGTGAAGCTGTGAAATATTGGAGTTAACCACACCCTCATTAGGCGGATACATAACTTCCTTTCTGAAAGGCAACAGTCTGTTACCATCCATGGGAAAAAGTCATCGGCAATAAGCACTCACACTGGGGTACCACAAGGATGCGTCCTCTCAACTTTGTTGTTCACTTTATCCAATGACTGTACAAGTCATCAGGATAACTGTAAATTAATTACATTTGCAGATGATGTTGCTCTGATGGGTCTTTTGAATGACAATGAGACCAATTACAGAGCTGAGATAGACCACTTTTACAACTGGTGCTCTGATAACTCATTGATTTTAAACACAAAGAAACTAAAGAAATGATTATTGATTTTAGAAAAATAATTGGCACAATAATTGACAAACTGACATGGAACCAACACAAATGCAAGATTTGCAAAGGCTTAACAACGCCTGTATTTTTTTGAGGAAACTTAGAAATGTTAATGTTGACAGCACTATGCTGAAATTATTTTACAAGAGTTTTATTGAAAGTGTGTTGACCTTTTGTATTTAGTGCTGGGGAGGAGCATTGCCCGTACAAAATAAGAACAAACAGGACAAGGTTGTTAAAGTAGGCAGCAAGATAACTGGGAAACAAATGTGCAGCATTTCTTACTTGACAGATTGAATTTAGCCAACAAGATTACAGCTGACCCTCTGCACCCCCTTTGGTTGGCGCAGGTACAGAATGCCCAGCATTAGGACTAAAAGAGGCATTACATCCTTTGTACCACGCAGTATTCAGCTGCTTAATAAGCTCTGATTATATGAACTCGGCACTCTGCACTTTATTTAACTTGCTACTGAAATCCCTCATGTAATCATGTGAGGCTTTGATGTTTTTTTTAATGTGCTGTCCTGTATATGTTTGTTTGTATAGTGTTTTATGCTGTCCATGCAAGGCAAATTCCCCAGGGGTAATAAAGGTTTCATTCATTCAATAATAATATATAAATATTTCAATTAATATGTCTCCATAATGATGAATACAAAATTTAATTAGCTGCTATGAGGAATCCAGAAGTCAATTGGAAGAAGCCCTACTGTGAAGATGATTCTTTAACCAACATGCAGACCTCAGCAGAGAAAGACTGGTTTATCTAATTTGTAAGAGGAGTCACTTAGGAATAGTTAGTGCTGATTTAAGTCCTTTGAATCTCTAGTGTGACAGTTGGAAGCAAAAGCTAAAGTCTTTAACACACACACCGATCAGATTAACATCAGTGTTAATCTCTCTCTCTCTCTCTCTCTCTCTCTCTCTCTCTCTCTCTCTCTCTCTCTCTCTCTCTCTCTCTCTCACACACACACACACACACACACACACACACACACACACACACACACACACACACACACACACACACACACACACACACACAATTTCTATGTATAGCAGTAATATCCTATGGATGAGACATCATTGTCGGGATGTAAAATCATTGAACAGCTGTGTCATCAAGAGTGTTATGTGATGTCATTATAAGGATGATACATCATTGTGGACCTTTAGTTTCATTCTTGACAAAACAAGATTTTATTCATTTTTATTTTTAATTATGAGCATTTTTCCAGGCAATTTTCTTGGTCATGTCTAATTTTACAACAAGTTTCAGAATTTGGATATCATCTTGCATACACCAACTCCCAAAGCTTCCTGCGGTGAAAATCATGGTAATACAGCTGTAGCTGACTCTAAATGAACCCCTGGTTCTGTTTGTGTTTTTAATTCTTGTTCTGCAGGAGAACCCGTACCTGTGCAGTGATGAGTGTGATGCATCAAGCCCCGACCTGTCTCACCCCCCTCAGCTGATGGGAGACAGGGAGAGAGGGGGGCTCATCACCTACTGGCAGACAGTCACATGGTCCAGGTTTCCTGAGCCCCTATTGGCCAACATTACGCTGTCCTGGAACAAGAGTCTGGAAGTTGTTGATGACATTGCCATCACCTTCGAGTATGGCCGACCAACCAGCATGGTGCTGGAGAAATCCCTTGACAAAGGTGAGGTTGAGGGGGTTCATCAGGCATACATCAGCTGGTAGTAACATGTGATCTGAAATCTGATCATCGTTTTTGTATTACCTGGTAATAGAGAAGAAACAACTTAGTAATAAAATCAGTGTTTGTTTTTCAGGTGTAACGTGGCAGCCATATCAGTATTATGCTGATGACTGTCTGGAGGCATTTGGTATGTCGCCTAAACGAGTCTCTGAATTAGCTCCAAGTAACCTAACCAGGGTTATATGTACCGAGCAGTACTCTCGCTGGGTCGGAGCTAAGGTGGGTAGCTTGACTTGATTCTGGTCATACTGGAAAATAGATAACACTAATTTTACAAAAAGAGTGTATAGAAACCTCAACACAGGTGTAAATCCAATTATACCAGAGTTTATAAATATTGTTATCTAATGATGGAAACATTTTTAGCTGTGATAAAAAAAAAGTAGTCACTGTAAGTGTTTGTCCAATAGGAGGAGAAGATGGTGGTATTCGAGGTACGTGCTCGGTTCGGGGTGTTTGCAGGGCCAAAGCTGATCAACATGGATGCCCTTTACACCCGTATGGAGAACATGAAGGGTCTGAGAGACTTCTTCACCTTTACTAACCTCAGACTGAGACTACTCCGCCCAGCACTGGGAGGGACCTATGTCCAGCGAGATAACCTTCTGAAATACTTCTATGCTATTTCCAACATTGACGTACCTGCCAGGTAATATCAATGTATGTTCAGAGATGCTACCTTGTCTCACACAAGGTCACCTGAGAAGTGCTTTTTGTGTGGGGAAAACACAAACACAAGACCTAAGAAAACATTCTAACTCTTTCCTCAATAAATTCAGCCTCTTGGACAGTGGTGAAACAGGTCAATAAATGACACTTTAGGAACCAGTTCTCTAGCTCACTGTTTTGCTTTGCCATTGAAGCCAGGAAATGTATTACAAAAAGTTATAAAACCTGATAGAGGTTTTAGTCATGTAGCACACATTTGTTGTGAAACACTTTTTATGTGATATACATGACATACAGTATACCACATAGGAACAATAGTACTTTTTTAAACCCAAAACAGGACCTTTTTCTATAAATCTATCCAAGTAGTTTTGGCACCTTAACCTAACCAAATCCGCAACAGTTTCATGTTGTTAAAAATAGTTATCAGTGTACAAAAAGACTAATAAAGTCTGAAATGTTTCTGAGCTAGCTTGATTTTAAAGACAGTTTAAAGATGGATAGTAACTTGGCACCTTTTTATCCAAAGTCAAACATGCATTTTTACCATTGTCAACTTGACCAATGAACCCTCAACATTAAATCTGAATGAGAGGTATGTGTGTTTTTCTGCAGGTGTAAGTGTAACCTGCATGCGTCCCAGTGTGTGTTACGTGATGCGACACTGCAGTGTGAATGTGATCACAACACAAGTGGACAGGACTGTCAGCGCTGTGGCCCGGGATTCAATCCCCGTATCTGGAAACCAGCGTCATACCTACCCCTGCCCACAGGAACTGCCAACACATGTATGTACCAAAATACAGTGCCAACACCTGCATGTACTTAATAAACACAATGCCAACACCAAATACTACCAGCATCTTTACTTCACTAATACTGCCAGCACTGGCAGTGCAACACCAGCACTGCACATAAAAACACTTCAAACACCAAACATACCTGACACTACTACAAACATCTTTAGAAAAATTGATCGCACTGCTGCTATCTGTATGAATCTGAACACACTGCCAACACCGGTTAATATTTTAACAGACTGCCTGCTTATGTAAATCACTGAACTTACTGACAACACCTTTACATACGAAAACACTGAAAACATCTATGCCTGAACACAATGCTAACTACTACATGTAAGACACAATGCAAACACTAATACATTCCTTACATTCTCACAACACCTTAGGTACCTGAACATGCTGTTAACAGTTACTCCACCGAATCACAGTGCCAACACCTATACATACCTGACTAAGAAACTCCTAATATCTGCACGTACCTTAACATACAGGCAACAACTGTACGCCCCTGAACTTACTCCCAACACCTGAATGTACCTTTAAGCACTGTCAGCATCTGTACTTACCTGACACCTGTACAAACCTAAATACACTGGCAGCAAATGTAAGTACAGGAACACACTAACATCATTTGTACTTTCCTGAACACAATACCAACAGCTGTATCTACCTTAACACTCTGCCAGCACCATGCACTACTACTACCTGTGTGTCCTGAACACAGTATTAACACCTGTCAGTAAGTTAACACACTTCCAGCACCTGTATAAAGCTGTCCTGAACACACTTACATCCTTACATACCTGTACTGCCAAGATCTGCAAATATCTGTTTGTAACTAGACACACTGCCAACACCTGTATGTACATGAGCAAACTTCCACCACCTGAACATATGTGAACACACTGATAGACACCAGCTTCTCTCTATCCACAAGTGCACACAGTTTTTGAGTCAGATGACACATTCACACATCAAATCACGTTTGTTTTTTTCAGGTGAAGCAGCAGAATCAGCAGCCAGTAAGTAGTCTTTACATGTTCACTTGTCTGAACTTGTTTAATTGTCCATCTATTCACCTTTTCACATGTTTGTCAGCTCTCCTGTTCACCTGTCTGTCTGCTCACCTATTCACTTGTCCTTCTGTTTACCTGTTAACCTGTCTTTCTGATCATGTGTCCCTTTCATTTCTTTACCACCTTTGTCTCCATGTCCAGATAGAATACATATATGTGGTCTATGTTGCATCATGGGGTACAACTTTGCCATCAGTTTTATTATTGTATTAAAAAATCAAATGTTTCTAAAAACAATGACAATATTCAGTCAGTTTGTGAAAAACAGAAATACTAAAGAAAGAAAACAAAGTTGAAATGAACAAAATAGGGGACTAAAACTTTAACATATTTTATATTTCAATTGATACAGTTAAGAGGCTGAATGTATTTAAGATGAGGTTCAGAAACATACATACATCATACATGTCAAATTAAGACATAATCTAATTAATTCTGATTGGTCATTTGGTCAATCACATGTGGACAAGTTAAATTAAAGTGCATTCTGGGAGGAGAGTCTGAAAGTTAATCTGTTGTCAACGCTGACAGATGGTGTGTGTGTTTAATCTGTATTAGTGTTCTTTAACCTGTCAATCACACACACACACACACACACACACACACACACAAAAACACGCACACACACGCACACGCACACACACACGCACGCACGCGCACACACACACACACACACACACACACACACACACACACACACACACACACACACGCGCTTAGTCCCTGCTTGTCAACTGTGGCAGATTTCTTAGTGGTCCATCACTTCAAAATATGAAGATGTAGGTACCTCTCAGTCAGATTTACACATTTCGGAATTCAAGATTATTTTTGAATACTTTCATTTGCATAGCAACACAAAATAGCAGAACTAATATGCCCAGACATTTCATTATAAACATGTAACTCATGTGTTTCTGCTTCAGACTGCATCGTTATTTTAAAATGTATCATAACAAATGTATGTTTCTACACAGAGAGATCCCTCAGGATGCAATAGTGACCGAACAAATGATCAGAAAATAGAACAATTAGAGCAACCTCATAGTTGATAGTTATCCATAAGACGTAACAGTAACTAAATCCACACAACTAATCTCTCATGTTAAGTGTAATTGTATGTGATGAAAGTGAAAATGATGGTTAGAGTAGAATGTGGATTTGGTGACTGTTGCAGAAGAATTAGAGTCCAGTAAAAGATCTCTGCAAAACAGAACTTAGTGTTCCCACATCACATGCTTTGACTGGCTCCTGATTGGCTTATTGGGTGACAGCGTTTTTAAGCGTAAAGTGATGGCAGCAGTAGATTCCTAAATAAATGGGATATTTTGTATCTGGACTAATACAAACATTAATCAAGAGTAAGAGTAAGAGTTCCCAGAGTTCATTGTTTTGCAGAGTTTGGTTAGGCTTTAGAGAACAGAGAGCTGAGATTCACTAAAGAGACATAACTCTTCTTCTCTGACAGCGGCTGGGGACTCTAACTCAGCAGCATCTGATAGACCCTCTGCCTCATCAGATGGAGTGACTTACACTACTACTGCTACTACTTCTTCTACTACAGACAGTTCTATTACTACTACTACTACTACTACTACTACATATAGTGCTACATCTACAACAATTACTGACACTACTGTAACTGATGGTACTGCTGACACTATCCCTACTGACAGTTCTTCCACCACTGTTGCTACCATAACTGATAATTCTACCCCTGCTGCCAGTACTACTAGCACTGTTACTATTACCGATGATAGTACCCCTACGGGCAGTACTACTACGCCTTCTATAACTGATGATACCACTCCTATTGACAGTATGACTACTACTGCTGCAAAAACAGATACTACATACCCTACTGACACTACCTCTACTTCAACAACTTCCACTACTGATGATGCCACTCCTACTGACAGTATTACTTCAACTACTATAACTGATTATACTTCCCTTACTACTGAAACTGAAACTACAACTTTGACTACTACTATGACAGATGATACTACAAGTACTACTACCACAACTTCAACTATAATGGATTATACCACCTCTACTAAAAGTCCTTCTACTTTTACTGATACAACTGATTATACTTCCCTTACTTCTGAAACTACTTCTACTACAACTTTGACTACTACTATGACAGATGATACTACAAGTACTACTACCACAACTTCAACTATAATGGATTATACCACCTCTACTAAAAGTCCTTCTACTTTTACTGATACAACTGATTATACTTCCCTTACTTCTGAAACTACTTCTACTACAACTTTGACTACTACTATGACAGATGATACTACAAGTACTACTACCACAACTTCAACTATAATGGATTATACCACTTCTACTAAAAGTCCTTCTACTTTTACTGATACAACATCAGATTATACTTCCTCTACTGACACTACTTCTCCTACAACTACTACTACTTCCTTTACTTCTACTACTGCTCTGGAAGATGATACTACTCCTACTGATAGTGCAACAACTACCAGTGCTGCCACTATTGGCACTAACATTTTCACTACTGAACTTACTTTTACAACAGACATCACTAGTACTGCAGAAACAAGTACAAGTGATATTGTTTCTGTATTTGACACTTACAGCGTTCCAACTATCACTACCACCCAGACTGATACTAGCTCTACAATATACTTTATTAGCACTGGTGATACTGGCGACTTTCCTAGGGGTGGTGTAGATCTGACTACTGCAATAACTGACACTGGTTCTAAATATTTTACTACTATCAGTAGTACTGTTAGTACCACAAGTTCTGATGCATTTCCAGACTATAGCAGTACAAAAGGACCTACAGCCGACACAAGTTTACCAAGCAGTCCAGCTCTGGAGACTGGAGACTTGCTGTACAATACAGCTACCACAGTACCAGACACAACCACTCCCAGTAACATTATTAGCAACACCAGTCCTTCCAGTTACACCAGTAACAACAGCCCCACAATCCCAGGCCGTAGTACTGACTCTGAGGTGTCTATTTCTGGTCCAGTGACTGCGCCATATGATTTCAACTCTTCACAAGACAGCACAGACTCCACCTTCTCTGGGACTGATACTTCAAACCTGATCACCAGTACTACAGAATCTGCTGAAGGTACTACACCATCACCTGGAACACCAACAACAGCATCCATAACCCCAGGCAGTGACGGGGCTCCATCTAGGGATACTCAATCCACTGGTTCAGCCACAACCAGACAGGCTGCAGATCCTTCATCTACAGTAGGAGCTGACAGAACTTCTTCAGATGTTCCTTCAGACTTTTCAATAAATTCTCTTCCTTCTGGAGCCACTCCGGATAAACCTCCTTCCGATATACCTCCTCCAGATGTACCGTCCACTGAAGTACCCACCTCTGTTGTAACTCCTCCAGATGTTCTTTCCCCTGCTGAACCCACTTCTGGCATATCCCCTGCCTTACCATTTCCAGAAGTAACTGCTTCTGAGGTACCTTCGCCAGATGTACCTTTTCCTGATATATCCCAAGTACCATCTCCTAATACACCACCTCCTGATGCACCTCCTCTAGATGTGGCTTCTCCTGATGTACTTCCTCCAGATATAACTCCTCCAGATGTACCACCTTCCGATACACTTCCTCCTAATCTACCCCCTCCTGATGTACCTCCACCGGATGTACCCCTGGAGTCATCAGCTCCCAATGTACCTTCCCCTGATGAAGCTCCTCTTGATCTATCTCTTCCAGATGTACCCCTTCCAGACTTACCTCCCTCAAATTCATCTCCTCCAGATGTACCACCTCCTGATGTAACTCAGGAAGTCCCACCTCCTGATGTTCTTCCTCCAGATGAAGTTCCCCCCGATGTACCTCCCTCCAATGTATCTCCTCCTGATATACCTACTCCAAATGTACCTTCTCCAGATGTCCCTCCACCAGATATATATCCTCCTGATGTACCTTCTCCAGATGTACCTCCTCCAGATGTACCTCTCCCAGATGTTTCTCCAGAAGCGTCCTCCTCTAGGACTCCAGACATTCTGGTAGATGTTCCTTCTCCTGATGGAATCCCTCCTGAAGCACCCTCCCCTGATGCTCCTGTGGACTCTTTGTTGCGTCCTTCAAAAGTAGGGGAAGGTGGGGCTGCACCAGACACAAGCTCTAATTATGTGGATCAGTATGACCCTGCTAGTGAATCGGCTCCTGTGGACTTCACCTTCCCTTTTCCTGATGATCAAAATTCAATTAAATCTCCACCAGATTCTGGAACAATGCTTGTTGCTGAGCCCGGGACCACTCCAGAGGATTCCCGTGGATCTATTGATGTTCCTGGATCAAATTCAGTTGATTCTGGAGGAGATTCTGTTTCAGCAGGACTAGATACAGGACAGATTGGAAATATTGCAATAGAATCAGGTGGACCAGATTCTACTGCAGTAGATAATGAAAATCCAGATTCAGGTTTTAGACCAGCAGTAGATTTTTCAGCAGCTCTGATGGAAGGGAAGTCATCGGGAAAGGACTCAGCAGCCAGTGGACAGACAGTGGAGTCAGCATCAGATGAAAAGAAAGACTCAAAACAAGAGACAACAGGAGCACTAGATAGTGCAAGTCCTGACCCATTTTTTGGACCAGAATCCCCCAAAGCAGTAGATAATCCAGGAGTAGATCCTTCAGCAGCTTTGATGGAAAAGAAGTCATCTGGAGAGAATACAGATGCCACTGGAACAGCAGATGGGTCTGATGAAAAGAAAAACTCAAAGGAAGAGAAGGAAGGAGAGCAGAAGGAAGTCAAAGGTACAAAACGAAGAACTGTTTTGTTGTTTACAGTGTACAATTTGTAAATAATGTTGGCTGACCTGGCTTTTTGTAATCTTGCTTAAGGGTCAACAACCTTATTAAATGAAGTTTGTCAAAAAAATTGAAACAAAAGGTTCAACTTACTTCGCCTCAAAGCTTTCAACAACATAATGTGGCTTTCTTCAGCAGTTGGAGATGATCAGTTCTGATGACTTCATAAGCAAAAAAGTACATTGGCATGACTGAAGGTTTAAAGGAGCAATATGTAAGATATCTACTAGATTAAATCATAAAATCACCTTAGTATATCATACGTTAAGGAAACATAATATGTTGAGGTGCTGACTTCTCTGACAGCAATGCAGCAGCCAGTATTTCTTCCTTCTAGATTTTCGATACCGGTACGGAATGGTCTGTATTTGTTTTGACCAGAGAAGGTAGGCGGTTTTAAGGCACCCCCACACAGCCATTTTGGACAAAGGCAAGCGAACTGGTTCAGATATAACCGTTTCTACTCAACCTAAAAAGCTGTTATTTTTTGATAAGCTCCATGACCAGAATCGTGGTAGAACAAGGATAAATATTGAAGATGCTTTTGAAAACTGGAGAGAGGTTTAGAGCGCAGAAGGGTTTCAAGACCGATGCAGAAGTGACTAAACACTGAAGCTTCCGTGTCTGTGAAATGGCAACGATTAGTGACTTTAGTGAGGAGGGGGCTCTCTCCATTGTTTTGGACTGCAGTATCAATTTTTAATGCTATGTTGCAGTGTTACATATTGCTCATTTAATGAAAAGCAGCTTCCCCAGTTACAAAACCTTAATAAAATGAACTGTGGTTCATATTTTCAAAAAGATTCAAACATGTTCCTTTTCTGTCAAACTTAAGTCATTGATGTAACTTTAGCAACCTGGTACCTTGGGATGAATACGTTTATATCTTATCTAATCTTAACTTATCTTATCTTATCTCTCTGTCAAAGAGGAAAGAAAAAAGGATGCTAAAGTAAAAAAAGGGAAGGAGAAAGAAGAGAAGGACTACGAGAAAAAGAAAGGTATACCATTCATAAACTTCTTACTGCCTCCAACTGGCTACCATTTGTAACAGCAGAAATAGTACTAGTTGTAGTAGCAGTAGTAGAATGTGACCCCCATGAAAACCAGAAGATACATATCAAGGGGTATTCACTGATGGTTCCACTTGTCCTGACTAGTTCAGTACTGAGCTCTGATTTTGCAACATTTACCCCTATCTGTTGCTGTGGTTGTTTTCTTGTTGTCTAAAGCGACCCAGAAGATTCTGATTCCAGGAGGACCAAAGTTCAGTCAGCTGTCCAAAATTGCCTACGTCACTTTTGAGGGTAAGACCTCTGATCACTGGTCATAAATTTACTGGCCTCACAGATGGTGCTTCCTTCAGGCTCTTTGGCAGTTAACGCTTCTCCTGGTTACTTTCTAGTGTTTCACTGTTAGTGTTAAGGTGTAAAAACTAATATAAGACACAATAGGGGTTCTGACCTGCCAAAGTATATAGATCATTATTATGACATTGTTGGTCCCAATCATGGATCTGTCACCATCTTTCCTGCCATATTCATTACTGTCCATATTTGTCTCACCAGTCTGTTTGATTTCATTCATTTTGTGATTTTGTGATATTAATGCATCTATTAAGAGTTGTGAAACTGGAAATGTTTGTTTAAAAAATAGTAATTTCAAGAGGTAAGATTGTAGGTAAGTATATTATACATTTGAAATTATGATAATTAAACTATAAGAAGTGCCTCTAAGACCAGAACTAGCATTCTGTTACAGGATTTTTCGTCCCCAAATTACCCGATGAACACAATGTCTGTTTTCACATCGTCTGTCTCTCCTTTCGTCAGACTGTGAGTGCAACGGTCACTCCAACCGCTGCAGCTACATTGACTTCATCAACGTGATCACTTGTGTGAGCTGCAAACACAACACACGAGGACAGAACTGTCAATACTGTCGTCTTGGTTATTATAGAAACACTTCTGTGGCACTGGACGATGAGCAAGTCTGTGTTGGTCAGTAACATTGACACACACGAATGCATGATGATGGTTATGATGATGAAGATAATGATGATAATAAAGCTGACAATGTCTGTCCTCAGAGTGTGACTGTGATCCAGTCAGCAGTGTCTCTCCTCACTGCTCTGACTCAGGTCTTTGTCAGTGTAAACCCGGATCCTCGGGCCGGCGCTGTGACACCTGTCTACCTGGATACACCTGGAGAAAAGATGGAGCCAGCTGCATAGGTAAACATGACAGGGGGGCAGGGCTTTGGCTATTAGATCAATTCCTGTGTTTTCACTACACTGTTAGAGAGACAAAAAAGTAAGCACAATAAATGTCCTTCAGAATCAGAATCAGAGTATGTTCAAAGTATGTTTTCCGGGTAGAGTAGCAGCACTATTGCAACAATCCCAAAGAAGTTTCCCTTTAAAGGGCTCCAATATCACCAAAGATTCCAAATAGAGGCAAAACACATTAGTTTTAAATAATAAGAGAGTACACTGCTACTAACAAAGAATACCAAGGAGCCAACCTTAAAAAGCCATGGTATATATAAATAGACTGCACTTAGATAGCACTGTTTCTAATCTTCTGACCACTTAAAGCACTACACTACTGAACTAATGTGTCCTACTAATCCTATTCATACACATTTAAACACCACTGGCTAACACACAAGGAGCAATCTGGGATTCAGTATCTTGGTAAAGGCCACTGTGACATTTTGACTGCCTGAGCTGGGATTGAACTGTGAACTTTTGGAATAAGAGACAGCAGACCTACCACTGAGCCACAAAAGGAAAGAAAACCAACTAGACCAAACAAAAAGAGGCATTGGATTCAGCTGTTTCCTTATATCCTGAAGCAATATTAAATAACTCAACCCAGAATAAATAAGTTTACTAAAACAGGAGTACTACCAAGGCTGAATGAAAGAGAAGAGAGGAACAGCCATCAGAGCCACAGTGCCTTTTTAGACCATGGCTGTCTGAAACTGCATACTTCTACTAAATATGACGTCACATTGAGAATGTAGTATGATACAAAATCATAGCATGCAATTTTGTGTATGCGAGAAATGCCCAGATATATAGGCTACATAACCGGCCAGTATAAACTGGGCACACTGGTCATACTAAACGGCCTCACAATGCATTGCGGCTCTCCGACAATCCAATTGCAGACCTTGCCAGTGGCATACAAGTAAAAGTAACTGTGCTGAAATACATTTTACATGTTGCCAAATAATATTAAAATGATGTGGCTGTATGAGTATTGAACTGATTTATAGTGTTCTTGAACTCTATTTACAGACTGATGGTTGTGCTAGCTTGATGTTCCTAGTCTTCACCGTAGCTCAGACTGGAAGTACATTAATTGACCCGTAGTTTAGTACATTGCTAACGACATACTAACTGTTGGTCTAGTATGCAGTATGTAGTTTCAGACACAGCCTGTGATTCTGTAACAGTGCTATAACGAAGCTTCGACATTATGGCGCCTTTGTACTTTTACATTGATTCTTACAATATACTAACTTAATTGTATTTATAATCACTTATCAATCTTCCTCAGAGAACCTCTGTGATGACGAGCGTTTGATTTGTCAAAATGGAGGAACCTGTGTCGACTTCCAGCAGTGCCTTTGTCCCGACAACTTCACAGGTAAACCCTTGACTTGATGATGTTACTGTTCAGGTGATGATGGGCCGGGAGTGTAATGATGTCACAGCTCAAGTTACATTTATCTAATGATTTCATGTGTTCAGGTCCATTTTGTGAGAAGCGTGTGTGTTTGAAGAAAGGCGGTTGCCCCGACAACGCTGAAGACTCCTCCTCCTCCTCTTTGACTTCACACCTGTACCTATTGACCCTGAGTCTGATGTACTCTGCCTTTTTCTAACCATGCCCACTTACATTAGACCATGCCCTTTGATTGTGACATTAAGGGATGAATACTAAAGGGGATTTTAATACATAACTGTTTGTTTTATTTGAACTGAACCTGTTTCCTGTGTGCACAGGATGTGTTTTCATAATAGAAACACCTATGAGGATGAAACACAGTCTGATGTGGTGTCCTGGAGCAACATTTTGGAAAGTTAGAAACACAATAATGTCTGCTTCTAGGCATCAGTAATAGGTCAGAGTGTGGTCATGACACCATGATGATGCAAAACACAACTGAAGAGAAATAGCAGACACAGACAATCAAAGGGTTTTGTTACTACTGCAGACACAAAACAACAGCAGGTATACAGTATATAAAACGTACATGTAATCAGCATACAGTATATGTACCAAACAACATGTCTTAACAGATATGGGCTCCAATTAAATATCTTTATTGACTTGAAAGAACTGAAATGACTTTAAAAGAAAAGAAAAGAAAGAAAAAAGAAAATATAGGTCACACATTCAATGCTAAAACATACAGTAGGTTTCGGATACACTATCGTAAAGTCACATTTTGACTGGAAACAAAATGTGCCATAAAATATTTAGAAAATATGCTTGACTTCAGTATTTGTTTGTTTTCTTACATTACTGTGTTTATATATTTTAGCAAACGTTGATTGATTGATTTATTGATGTCTTTATTTCGAACATGTAAAAAAATAACAACAATAGCTGTAGTTAAAAATATATACAGTATATAAAAAATAAATAAATGAATACGCAACAAAAGAAAGAAAAGAGAAAGTCTGCATATGTCATCAATCCTATATTACATTTTACATGCCCGAAAACCTTTGAAAGTATACAAGCCTTTAATGTTAATCTTTGATCATAAAAAACATTTTAAAAAAAACTCTACAAATGTGCTATATAACAACAGAAGGGATTTACATTTTCACTTACAGATACATTTATTTGCATTTTTCCTGTCATGCCCGTGCTTGTTTTGTTTACATTTAAGATGTATTAGACCTGCTTGCTTTTATACTTCAATATATAAGCATTGTTTACATTTGGTGGGGGGGTTGGTTTAACACATCCTTCACGTCACCAAGTTCACAATGAACTCTGGGTAAGTCTGCAGAAATATGGACTCATTCAAAGTGTCTAATAGGAGTTGTAAAAACCACATTAGAGCACTTGTGTTTTTTACAGTGAAACAGCACTAAGCGCTAGATTACTGTGAACACACCTGCGAGTCTGGGACTGTGAAGGTTAGGAATGGGCCATTTACTAAAAAAACATACACCGGTGATTGTCTGTAAATGAAAATAAGGTCATAGCTCTTTCCTTCAGCTTCATACTTTTGAATATGAGATCGGTCTGTGACACATCATTTTTCCTTAAAAACACGCCCTGCTTTCATGTGTCTTTGCATCCCCAAGTTTCTTGCTCTTGGTAATAGTATGTAAGAGTCTCACAATTATGGTGACTTTTAATAAGAACAAGACACTCTTCTGACTGCTGACCTGACTGTCAATCATAATCTCGATTTGAACAAAAGGAACTCACTTCAGTTTCGGTTTTTGATTGGACGATTATCACACTGGTGACTTGATACAGTTACCATAGTGACAGTCTGCATTGTGCAATTATTTTTTTAAATGTTGAAATGTAAAGGTCAAATGACACTTATCCAAGACATGAAATAAACACAAACATATAATAATATTAAAATTCAAACTTCCAATACTACCACTACTACTTTAAACACTACTACTACTGCAAGAAAAAGAAACAGTTACTCACACATACCACACCTTCAACTTACTGAAGATAAACAATACTTTGTAACATAATGGTTTTTTTTTTTTAATATTTATTCACTCAGCTTTAGTGGTAACATTGTTCATTTCACCTCTCAAGTTGTATCTTCATAGCAAACAGTAAAAATATAAAACTCATGTACACACACATTAAGCACCACTACTGGTTCATATAAATAATAATAATAATAATAATACATTTTATTTATAGAGCGCTTTACAGGGTACTCAAAGACGCTTTACAGATTAAAACAGTAAGAATGCATTTACAAATAAAAACACACGAATACCCATACAAGTTACAGTTATCATGAACAGCAAAGCTGGATACAAGTGATATTATAATATTTTTCAGGGGTTGAATATTATTTGAAGTCATTGACTCTTACTTTGTCAGCTGTATATTATCATTCAATAACATACTTGTCTGATGAAGATTGCTCAAATCCCAATTTATAATGTAATCATTCAGCTCATCTAAATAATGCCTTAGATTTTTATTTAGTTGTTTTTTAATTTTGTAATAACATCAACCTTTAATTTAATATAATATTTTGAAATTAAACATAGTTCTTTCCCTATAATTATCAGAAAGTTGTTTGTCTTTGTTGTTCATTTGACTTTGTATTTCTCTTTTCAGCATTCCAATGTAATCCCCAAGTCTTTCTTGTTCCGTTCTTGAATTGTCTTTCTTTGATATTTTTGTCTTTCTTTTTTATTTATTTTACCAAGAATAAAAACTTGATTACAAGTTTATGTCTCCTGTCTTTCATGAGTTAATAATTACATTATTGACTGAACCTCATACGTCTTTATTTATGTTTGTTTTGATTAATATCTTAAATCTAAATTTCCTAGTTCTGCTACTATATTATTATTATTATAATTATTATTTGTACTATTATTATGATATAGAGAATAATAATTTATATCCCTCTGTGTTTAGCTGTTAATACTATTTATTGAATATATGAAGATATTTCGCCTGTTACATGTGAAATCAGCAGGTTTTGTTGTTGGTATTTGTAAATAACAGATTTGAAAATGTATTTATTCACTATTGAAAATCTAAACCTCACTAATAACAAACTGACAAAAACATTCACTTTCAATTTTATCCCGGTAATAAGCAGAACTATACGGAAGAGGATTAGGGCCACTGAGAAAAAGAAAAAATGGTTCTGACTTTTTTTAGGATTCTGACTTTGATCAAACTTCTGAGATTAAAGTCAGAATTCCAAAAAAAAAAAAAAGTCAGAGGCCCTAATCCTCTTCCGTACAGACCCCTTATGTTGTTTTTGTTGTGTGTTCTTTCTTGTTTGTTTTTCCTCTGATGTGTAGCCTATTGTTTTTACAGTCTATGGTACAATTATGTTATTTTATAGCCTATTAGTTCGTATTTTTATTATTGTAGCTTACTACAGTATACGTGTGAAGTTTATAAAACATTGAACATATATGTAGGCTACGTGCATTTGAAAGTATTATGTAGCCTACATGCTTTTGAATATTGATCAAATACAGTTAAAAAATGGTAATTAACGAAACAGCTACTTTTGTCGCGTTCCTTTACGTCATCAGAATGCGTCATTAGCAGCTGATTCCCCGGCAGCATGAAGCGGTGGTTGCGGGCCGGTGCGACCTTGGTGTTCGGAGCCGGACTCGGGGCTTCAGTGACCCACCTGCTTAGTGTCAGAGGCGGGGCCGGGGAGGAAGAGCCGGACGGTGCTGGTTTACTCAGTAGAATACCAGTGCTCCCGGTACCGAATGTACAGGCCTCCGAGCTGACGGTAAGAAAAGTGTGTGTGTGTGTGTGTGTGTGTGTGTGTGTGTGTGTGTGTGTGTGTGTGTGTGTGTGTGTGTGTGTGTGTGTGTGTGTGTGTGTGTGTGTGTGTGTGTGTGTGTGTGTGTGTGTCATAGACTGTAAGGTGTGTGCGCGCGCGTGTGTTCGCGGTTGCTTGCTTGCAACATTTCGATTCAAACAATCATGGTTTGTTTTGTTAAATTACTTTGATCTGATTCAAATTTTAATTTGTAACCACTTTTTTTTTTTAAACAACCACACGTAAATACTAGTGAAAGGCTGTGTTTAATGTTATAGTGCGTGCACGTGCATTCTGGTGTGTGTAAAGGAAACAAACAACCCTGCCCCCTGCTCATGTGCTCATGAGGAAACAGCTGCAAAGCCATAATACATCCTTCACACACACAGCTTTCAATCTGCAGTATAGAGTCTTGAAATACTTCAAAGTGACATGATCAGAATATCTTTCAGATGTGTTTAACTCAACCAGATAATAATTTTATATGTTAAAAGAGGTCAGTTTCTAACCGAACCACTGCCTGAACCAGGAGTGATCTGGCTGACACAACTTTGCCATAGTTTACAATCAGCCTTTTACAAATGATTAGCTGCTGGACTGGTATGCAGTTAAAACAGTTTTAAATTAATCCAAAGCACAACAAATTGAATACAAGTTGATAAAAATTCCACAACCTTACAATGACGGCAGATTTCACCTTTGGACGGTCAAAAATATGTTCCCCTTCAGGGATCACACACCTGACCAGACAGTGACTTCCTAAAATGTATAGCTGAGCTTTGGTCTTAACAGTGACACCCCGAACAATACAAAACAAACAACATGGCTCTTACAATATACTATTATAAATATTTGAAGTGTTTCACAATTTTAGCATCAAGTTGTTTCTATGTGCTGTTTTCCCCACTAATAAGTGGAAGAAAAACAGTGAACAGTTTCATTCCGATTGTTTTGTAGAAAGCAGTTTTCAGGAACAAACCATTGTCTTATTTTGAAAGAGACTTCCTGTTTTATATACTACCTGCTGTTGTTTTATTGTTGTACAGGTGAGTCCAGTTGGGCCAGGAGTTGTGATGAAGTATGGCTTCCCCTCTTTGGCTAATATTAAGACCAGAGAGTCCTATGTCACCTCATACGACCCACGAACACGCACTGCATCTTGGGTAATAGAAAGGCTAAACCCTGCCACTCTGAGCGGCTCGTCAGACAGGAAGTACTGCGAATTCAAAGAGGATGACAGGTGAATCTCTAGAGACTCGACTAGACCTGAAATTAAGTTTCTTTTGCTGTGGAACATTTTTCTTTTTACATTTTTCTTTTAAGATTTATTAATTCTTGCCCCCTTCCACAGTGTGCACGTATTTCACAGAGGAACTAATGCTGACTACAAGGGAAGTGGCTTCGACAGAGGTCACCTGGCTGCAGCAGCAAATCACAAGTGGAGTCAGAAAGCCATGGAGGACACCTTCTATCTGAGCAATGTGGCACCACAGGTAGAAACAGTGTGTTTGTTAATGTGCATCACACCTGACTACAGGTAACATAGGCCTTAAGTTATGTAATGTGTGTTAAGAACCCTCTTTTGGCCAGAACACCTGGCACCTGTTTCAGAGTGCAAAACTGAACTTGTTAGTTGACTGGGCCTGAGACAGGGATCTCAGAGTTTTTTAGATCCAGATCTCCTGTTAGCGCATGTGTGGTTGAAAAATAATTCTCAGTGATGCTAGCAGAAGCAGATAATGCGAAAAAGCAGAACCTTCACTGTAAATATGAGTGCTGATGCACACAACCAAAAATGGCCTGGTTCAAAGGTAGAAAAAAATAGTTAGCTAACTTTGTTAAATATTATTTGGTTTTGTCAAATTACTCATGATTAACCACACTTAAATTTCCTTTGATGACGAAGAGCTAAAATCCTACTGTATGTTACATTTCATTTGACATCTATTTATCAGCATTATTAGCTGTCAGGGACAAATACTCATTTGTTGTAACAAAGATGTTAATACAGGTAAATAGGATTACGTTTACTGAAACTGTAATAGTAAACTCTTACATTCCAAACAAGTAATACAAGTTTTTAGTGATATGCAGTTTAAAATGTGTGGGATCAGGGCCTAGTGTTGAGGTTGCGCCAAACGGAGGATAAAGCCCTCCATGCTGGTGGCCCTGGTTCAAGTCAAACTCTTAGCCATTTTCAGGCCTGTCATTCCCCACTCTCTCTCCCCTTATTCCTACTCTCCCTGCCATCTCAAATAAAGGCATCAAAATAAATCTTAAACTGATTATACATTTTTAGACAGGTATTTTACATTTGAACATCTTGTTCTACTACAATTAAGGAGCCTTTTTGAAACTCCTGTAAGTTTGAAGTAACTGAAATTCTTTTGAAAATTCTGATTTATTCAGGTTATATTTAAATATGTATAAATGAATGAAGAATTAGTTCGATAAAAACGTTAAAGGTTATAACTTTGGCTGCTGCATATCTTTTTTAGAAATACAGAGATGCATAGTTTCCGTAATATTCTAACTATGACGAGTATTGTCTCAATAAACTTTATTCATATGTATGATTTGTGTTGTTTGTTCTGAGAACCCTCACCTGAACCAGAAGACCTGGAACAATTTGGAGAAAATGTGTCGCTCTCTAACAAAACGTAACCTTAATGTCTACGTCTGCACTGGACCTCTCTACCTGCCCAGGTAAAACCTTCATTTCTACTTGTGTGTTGTTGTGTGGAGAGCTACAGTAATATTAGACATCAGTATTGTGTGTGTGTGTTCCAGGCAGGAGGCTGATGGGAAACTCTATGTTCGATATCAAGTTTTGGGGAAAAACCACGTTGCTGTGCCGACGCACTTCTTCAAAGTGAGTCCACTTATCTGCTGCTGAAGTGAAGTATGTTGGTTTGAAGGCTGATGAATTCACCTGTCCTGTTCCTCCACAGGTGTTGATCCTGGAGCAGGCGGATGGCAGGGGGGTGGAGCTTCGGTCTTATGTTTTACCAAATGAACCAGTAGATGAGAAGATTCCTCTGGAGCGTTTTCTGGTGCCCATAGAAACCATCGAGAGGGCATCTGGACTTTTGTTTGTCCCAAACATTATGAAGAGGACAAGCAACTTGCAGGCCATTGCCAGCAGATGAACTGCACTACCCACAATGCATTATTGCTTCATGAACTCTGTTTTTTAACTTCACTCCTCCAGCAGGATGCTTTAAATCCACAGAGTGCAGTACTATCATTGTGACTTAAACAAACAAACAAATATATGTTTAGATCTGTATGATGGACTACACTTCCCACAATCCTCTTTTGTGCTAGTCTGAGAAGCCAGCATGACAGCAGGTGAAAGAATAAAACATTATTCTGCATAATGAAAGAAATATAATATTGAAAGTATTGAAGGTCAAAGGTTTTCATTATGCTATATTATATACTTTCTGTATTAATCATATTTTTATAATTTGTCATAATTTCAACATGAAGCTTCACTTTCTGTTGAGTATATGCAGTATATGTGTTCTCTCAAAGAACCAGTGCATTTTTATTACTGCAGATTGAACGTTTGTAGAATCATTTATTTCCTTCATGTTGTTGCTGCTTTGACACAGATCATGTGCTGTCCATGTTTGTCTGAATCTTCATGTTGGTTAAGATGCATCAGGAATTCTCAATTATTTAAATACAAATCCTGAATAAAGAGGAAAAGAACATCTGATTTTACAAGTTACTGTAGATTCGAGTACTATTAAATGTCGTAAGTTTTTATAGCTGATTTCATTCATATTATTTAATTTATTATTTGTCTTCTCAGTTCAGTATTAGTAATAGCTGAACAGACTGACGATCCTAAATGAACTTCAAACTAATCAAATTCGACCAGCGATGTGATGAAAGAAGCTGAGACACGTAACATTAAAAATTATTTCTTTAGAAAGTTGAAAACATTTCTGATCACACACATTCTGACGATCTACCACCAACCACTTGAAATCCAAATTCATTGTAGTCCAAAACAAATCTGTCCACTGATGGGAGACAACCAATCAGATTGCTGTTCCTTTTTCTTCTTTCGGTTCATGTCCCTACACCTATGTGCGTCCTGATCGCCTCGAGGCCAGCTGACTGTTGTCCACCTCAACAAACTCATCCTGTGAGCTGAAGATGTCTGACAGCTGGTACGTGTCCTCCTGCTGCTGCGTGTTCTGCACCTCCTTTGCGCTGGACTTCTTCAGGTTCTCCTTCAGTAGAGGACAGACCTTCTCATGCAGGAAGTCGATAACCTCTAAAAAAAAAAAAAAAAAAAATGAGATGAACATGAGTCTAAATGAGAGGAATGTTTACTTTTGCAATAGAAAGATGAAGTATAACAATTCTATCAAAGTTAGATAAAGTTTAACAATACAAGTATTAAAATAACCCAAACAAGTTTCACAGTAGGTTTGAGAATCAAAGTAAGACAGAGTACCACATGTCTGATTGTAAGATGGAGTTTGGTGAGGTATCAAAATAAGAAACTACTGCTGTATGACGGTAAGATAAAGCATAACAGTAAGATCAAATATTCCAGTACTGACCTCCGTATGATAATCTTGTCCAGTTAGGAACTCTGGAAACTTTCAGTCGGTGGAAAGTCTTCTGAACACACACAGGCGTCACTTTGCTGAAACACAACAACGTGCTACTTTTAGTCCAAACACAATCACTTTTATAATTGTGACTAGTGTTACAAATTAGTCTTACAAAACAGATTTGAACATAAAACAACCCTAACTAGTAACAACTAACTGAAACGTGAGTTGATTTATTTATGTTATTCACCAAATATATGTAATCATAATGCTATTTGGATTGTCTTGCACTTAGCTCTCATCTATGCTGTTCAGTTATTCTCTCCGAAGAGAGCTGTGCAGAGCACAAGAACAAGTCTTACCACACCACCGCAAGTGCAACATTATACCCAAATGCATAAAGCCAGTAGGGTCATTTTTCTAACCTGAATTCTGAAAAGATGTATAGACTACTGATCAATTGTTAACTCTAGATCAGCTTATTTAACATTTTTACAGGTCTGACAGTTTAACCTTTGACCTCACCCGATAGTATCAGCGACTTCATCCCAGTTGACATCTGCCATATCATCAATGCGCATGTTGTAAAGCCTGAAACACACAATGAATTATACCCATTATTAGTAGTAGTAACAGATCTATTACAGTTAAGTTGTATTAAACAGTTTCATTTGATCCCCTTTATCTTAATGCTGTTTTATGGGACTGAGTCAGGCGGCTGGAAAGGTGGCTCTAACAGCCCTTAAGCAAAACGTCTTGTCTAGTGTAGAAATCAGTTTATCAAAAGTAATCTAAAGTATTCAATGTTTATGCATGTTTACAGCTCCAATACAGCACTTACCGTATTTAACATTAGCTAACGTAAAAGTCAACCAGCACAGCTTTTAATTTATTTGCCTTAAATAATAAATGTCCTCTGGGAACAAAAACGTTCCTGTTTGTAAATGATAAGTGTTCGTCTCGCTTCAGGTGGACGAGGAAATCTTACGTGTTGATAAGTAGAATTTTAGCCTGAAGTCCATCTGATCCTCTGTTGAAGGTGCTGGTACCTGAAGACAGTTTTGACTTTAAGAGGGAGAACCTGAAACACACAGACATGAACATGGAGACTTTGTCAACAACATCATCTAAACGCTAGGACAGCTGAACTACTGGACAACTGACAACTAATCACATCTTGACAGCTCAACACCTGCGGTTAGGGCTGGGCAATTAATCGAAAACTAATCAAAACCGACATTCAGAACCTCTAACGCGTTCTTGCCCCATGTCGACACGTCCAATCAGCAACATGGAAGCAATGTCCGTAGTTTGAACACATTTTGTCTTTAGGGAAGACAACACCGAACAAAAAGAAGTCAAATGTAAACATTGCGGAAAAACTTTTTTCTTCTGTTTTAGAGAAGTCAATTTCTACTTTAAAACTAAAATATGTCGTTTTCATTTCAAGTGACGCTTTGATTTGAGTTCGAAATATTCAATAAATAACCACAAAATAGTTCATCAGATATCAGCACTCTTTCATTAGAAACAATATCCCAGCTTTAATAGTTGAGCATATTAGAGACCACGTCAGTGAACTATGAGGGCAAAAAACTAAAACGAAATACAACCGAATCGAGGTAAAATGTTCAATTAATCGTGATATTGATTTGAGGTCATATTGCGTAGCCCTACTTGGGGTTCCTGGATAACTGGATAGATGGACTATTTGAAATTGGACAGATGAGACCCTGGATGTCTGAATACCCAAATGCCTGATTTAACAACTTGGGTCTTACTATGGAAAGGGAGTCTGATTGAACTCTTGTGCGTTCTTATTTACTCGTGTATGTTCTGGTTCTGGTAAATAACAGTAAAAAAAAAGAAGACTGTAATCATTTTCATGACCAAAAAATCATTACATGATAAGTCATTCATCCAGAGCTGTGGACATGCTGCAAAGACACACAGAGATAGAACTCACCCCGGACTCTGTGCAATAATGGACTCTAACTGTCATGTTTTAACCTCGTTGCTCCCTATCTTTTTATTTTTAGAGTATTTATTACATTTACATTTTTACGTGTATGAATGTGTATGTGGGTATGGGTGAGATGTGCTTGGCTTGTGTTTGTTGAGTTTCGTTGTATAACATGCAATGACAATAAAGATAGATCTATCTATCTATCTATCTATCTATCTATCTATCTATCTATCTATCATTAAGTTCCAAGTTTGGTAGCTGTTTATTTTAACATCAGGCCGCAAAGCACCTAAAACACGTAACATGAACAACAGGAAACCTGGACAGCTAAACACCTGAACTACATCTGGACTTTATAATCTTTTTTTCTACGGAAAAATTAACCTGACACATATTAACATGTTCTTCATGTTTCTTTTTTTAAATCAGAACAACCAAATGTCTATCTTCATTCAGGTGTCCCGGTGCCAGTTAAGTTTCAGAGCCAATACTGACCACTTGAGACGACACTGGACCCAGTGTCTGGTCTCGACCTTATGACTGATCTCGGTCCAGGGCAGGTTGTTGCACAGCTGCTCTCTGCTCAAACCTGAACCCGCAGGACTCTGCTGAACCATCACTTCCAGGTGAGCCTTTAACGCCTCCTTCAACCTTGACTCCTCGTCTGGACTCCACGTACCGTGACCTGCAGCTGGAAAGACACACGCAGGTGTAAGTTTACACGTTTTTCACTGATCCATGAGTCCTAAGTAACATAGTAAATGTGTCTTAAATGTGAAATTTTTCTTGTCAGACCTTAACATAGGTATTCATTTTAACAGAACTTAAAAAGGACAAGATCGGATGACACAATGTCGTGTGTTGGGGTTTACCAATTGTGGAAAAGCGTTTCTCTAAAGCGTAGACACTGCGGTCCATTTTCTTAGCGATCGTACTCCAGTTGTTCCCATGGAGGTTCTGAAACTTGATTAGAGACTTTATCTCCTCCTTTGAGAACCTGACAGAGAACATAAATACAGTGCTTTAAAAACTGGAGACAATGACAGAGAAGGTTCTGCAACTAGTACCTACAGACACAGGAGATTCTGCAGCTAAATCTCTTAGTGTCTACCCACTTGACCATAAAGAGACGGAAGATTCCACAGCAACATGATACAGATACAGGGTGTTCTGCAGGTAAATCATATAAGTAAAGGGGACATACTGATACATGAACAATTTTACAAACAAGTTTGAATGTTAATTCAAACGTTTAAACAATATTTCTTGAGGCTGTAGGGGTTGTGCAAAAGTGTTCTGTCAGATCTTAGAGTAATTAGAGAAACGTGTAGCATGCTGTATGTTGTTTGTGGTTTTCATTGGTATGTGCTTCTCTGTGTTTACATGTGGAGACAATAAAGTATCCTATTATACCGTAACGTTCTGCATCATATGATATGATAAGGTACATAGACATAGTTTGAACATAAAGATATGGCTTGTCCCCCCCCTCAAAAAACATTTATAAAACAGAAATTCCCCAGCTTGTCGGTAATGATACTTGTCTGAGAAAAGAAAAGGGATGAAGCTGATTTTTGCGTCTGACCTTCCCAAGTGGTTTGTGTCGTCATAAATCTTCTTGGCTCTGGTGTAAACCTGATGACATGTCCGAGGGATCCCCTCAGCTGGAGAGACAGATGGACAGAAACATTGAGAGACAGACATGAACTACTACACTTAGGTCCTAAGTGATCCCTGATGATGATCAAGATGATGTGTGCCTACACACCAATCCTTTCCAGAAAGCGATGTTGTATTCTCAGCTTCCTGATTTCTCCCTCCTGCCCTTTGAACCTCTTAGGAAACAGAAGCTTAACAGGTGAGCTGATGCCAATCAGAACCAGGAAGTCTGCAATGTTGTTTCTGATCAGCTGATTCTCCTCAGCAGAGCACCGCCCTCGATGCAGAGACACTCCTGGTGAAGGAGAAAAGTGCATTTTCTTTAGAAGTTGATGTGTTTGTGATCTTGTTGATTACAGGCCTAAATATCTTGTTCATTCGAGAATTCCTTGCTATTTCCCTCAGGGCTTTGAAGCCATTAAAGTTATGATACTTTTATGTCCGCAGTATTAGTACTTTGCTTTTTGTTGTGTTCTAGCTTGCTGTTTGAAGTTCTTTATGGTGCAATTTATGTTTTGGTGGTTTATTGTGTTTGCTGTATTAGTACCTTGCTGTTTGAAGTTCCTGAAGCGCGGTAGATCATATCTCAGCAGTCTCTTGACCTCCTCCACTGATTTATTCCTTACATTAGGAATGAACTCCTGCAGCTCCTCCAACAACACAGGGTCAACTCTGACAAACCAGGAAATACACTGTTAATACTCTGCTCTGACAAAGGAAACACTGTGCTCCGATTGGCTGGTGGAACACAGACTTTTTTGTGTAATTCTGACTTATAAAATTTGGACTTGAATGTTTCAGAGTTTTCACTTCTACAATATTACGCCAAAAAAAAGCTAAAAAAATAGTACAATTATTTACTAAAAAATTACGACATTAGGTTATAACTGTAACTAATAATGATCACACAGGCCAACCCTTTAGTAAAATATCTTGTCACTCATTTATTTATTGCTATATTAAAAAGTAATATAATTCCACACTGACTCTTCAATTCAACATAATCACAGAAAAAAAACTCACTGATCATCTTCTGCTAATCTTATCGGTCTCCGCTTTTTCTTTATTAATCCGATTCCTCTTTTCATCCTTGTATTTTGCTTTTTTGGCCTCTCTCCTCCTCCGACCTTCTCCACTTTTTTCTTCTTCACTTTTTTTCCTTCTTTTGAAATCACTGGTTGAACACTCTCAACTTTCTTCTTCTTCTTCTTCTTTTTTCCCCCTTCATTCTTGGTTTGAATAGAAACCAGGGCTCCTGCCTCTGTGTTTTCTGTTTTTACTTCGGCGATGATAACCTCCTGTTTTTTTCTCTTCTTCTTCTTCTTCTTTTTGCTTTCTGATGTTTCTCCGTTGCTGTGGTCTGTCGTTACGGTGACAACGTTCGCCTCACTCAGCGTCTTCTTTTGTTTCTTTTTCTTCTTCTTTTCCACCACAGGTGTTTCTATAGCAATGTGCATCTCTTTCTCCCCTTGCTCCTCTTTTCTTTCCTTTCTTTTCTTCTTCTTCTTACTGCTTGTATCTTCTACTGGAGCAGGAGGAGGGAGATTGAACCCTTCTTCCTCTCGCTGGTGTTGCTTCTTCTTCTTCTTTTTTTCTTGTTTCTCAGGTGTGTTGATGTCAACAGGTGTAGGACCATCCTGCTGACTGTCTGATCTTTTTCTCTTCCGAGAGGGGGAGGGAGAGTTTGTAGTAGGTTTCATGACGGCAGGAGGAGATGATGAAGAAGATGCAGAACTGATGCTGATTATTTTCTTATTTGAGCTGTAGGAGAAAACAAACTCATGACTGAACAGTCAGATCATTATCTGAACATGTAATGATTCAGGATAAGACACGATCACGGGTGAAACCACCAGTTTTAAGTCACAGTCAATGTATTTTATGATGCATTATTTTTGTTGCATTACATTATGTAACGTCATGTTTCGCTAAATTAAGCTTTGAAAAGATTAGATAGATCTTTATTAATTTGCGTGGAAATTCTAGTGCCAAATTGCTCCAAAATTACAGTACAAGAGTAAGAGTAGAACATCAGATGATCAAATCTAAGTGAAATTCAAATATAAAATGCCTAAAAATGCTTTAAGGGTTGGAAAAGTGGAAAAAAAGTAAAGGCAAGGAGGACATGCAGAGTGCAGGCGGTATATGTTTTGTTGTGAGTTGGCTGTATATAAATAAAAATTGATTGAGAAATGGAATGAGAATTGAAATGAAACACTTAAAAACTAAGTTACACAGACAAAATAATAACAGGAGGACTTTAATGCCTCCACAACCTGAATATCCTACGTGCCCCAGGACTCTGAAGACAAAAGAATATTCTATGGCGGACTACCTTCCTCTGGCAGAGGGTTCAGTCCATCAGTACCGAACCTCTCTCCCTAAGAAGTTTCTTTCCGACCTTCTTGGCCACCCTAACACGGCCCAAGATCCCTCGAATCCTGGAGAAACTCGTAATGTAGCACACCAGGTATGTCCCATTAGTCCTAAGTATGGAATAAAGCAACAGCCCACTCAGTAAGAAAATTGCCCAGTTCATTTCCATTAAAGACACTAGTCTCACCCAATCATTTCTCCTACTTGGCACAGAGAATCTCCTGTTGTAAGGTGCATGTATGAGAGGCAATTCTGGTATTTTGGTTGGTTTGAATGTCCTGGACTTATCTAGAAATGTCAGGAGTTCATGTGTATAAAGGGGCTTTTGTTCACCCTGAAAACATACTGTCCATGAAAGACGCTGTCAACACACAGAAACATTTCATGCTTAAACAATTCAGAATCCCTATGCAAAATGTGCCTTTGGTATACCATGAGCATGGTAATGATGAATTAAAATGATGATGATGACTGGATAAGATAAAATAATTGTTAAACAATCATAAAGCCAGACTGTAACAACTGCTGGTGCTCACTCAGTCAAAACATATAGTGTAGCACAGACTTTTTGACACCGTTTTTGTAGCCCAGCATAGTTTGCAAATGATTTGGGTTCCCTCTGACTTACATGCTGTTTTGCCTCCTATAAAGCATCTGTATCATGTCAATAACATTGATTGTCTTAATTGTCTTATTGTTTTATAATAACTGTACCCTCCAACAGCTCATATTGAGAAATGTTGTAAAAAAACAACATAACTTAACTTTCTGTATTTGATAGTCTGTTGTTTACTGCCGGCAGATGTAAACAAATAGCCTACTACGCAGCATCAAAATGTGTAAAAGAAAAAGAAAAAAAAAGAAACCATATTGCCAGTTAGACCACATGGTCTTTCGGACACTTGCTTGAGATTTTTTTTTCTGACTGGACCTCCCCGAAATGTAAGTGAATACCTCTACCCCTGTTATGATTAGTTGAAGCGAATACAAAAAGCAATGGGTTAACTGACCCACAAAAAATCAACACAAACTAAGTGTATTTTCACACTTTCAAAGAACTATGGTATCAGATATTTACCAGTGGAGCATATGCGTGTGTTTTAAATGAATTAAAAGTACTTTGTTTGCTCCTCGCATGAATCGACACTAACACCTGGACACGGATACAGACCAGAATCTGACCTGAAGTCCGACCAAAAGGGTTCAACAGCACAACAGAACCAGAGTGAACAGAGAGAGGAACCTGCAGGCTATAAGGTTATAATCGAAACAGTAAAGCAAAGTATAGAGCTTTAAACAAGTCTAAAAGCATTTCAAGTTTCGCATACGAATCCACTCACCTTCTCCACAGCAGCACGCGTGCTACGGAAATAATGCTGCATGTTTACTTCCGGGATTGTAAATGCGCATGCGCGGACACCTCAGATTTAAACAGGTTGATAATCTCGATTTCTTCCTTAAACCCTGAGCCCTAGTATTATATAGATATATAATATATCTGCCCACAAATATATATAACCTGCCCACAAAACATGTCATCTCTATGTACAAACACAAACATGGTGAAAACACACATTTAACCTACCAATAAAGCAGCAAAAATCGAAACCCCCTATCCCTATCCTAAAATCCCATGTTTTGTGGGCAGAGCCTATATGGTGGTAGAAAGTTAGCTAGTGGTAGCTCGCGGTCAATTTACATCAGAAAATTATGGATATTCTGGAAGCCTCCTCCAATTATTTTAACTGTATTAGTGGAAGACAAGTTGTCTTACAGTGACAAACGAACACTTAGCAATGGGGTGAGGTTTTCTGACCCGTACTAACAGTCGGGTCAGTGGGTCAAGGGTCCAGCTAAATGGCATAATTTACAGTGGCTGGGACATCTTCATATGGGAGAAACCAAGCATCTAAAATAAAGAAAAGCTCAAGACACACAACCCTTGACGCATTTTCTACTTTGCAGTCATGTGTAGAACATTGAATCCCGAGATTTGTCAGATGGTTTTGTGTATTAAGGACCGATGTACTGCCTAGCCAGCGGCAAGGAAATAAATAGGTAGAAGATGTTGTTTAGACGTCCATGTTTGCCAAAAAAAAATCTTCAATAACGGATTTATATAGAAATGGAGGTAATGTTTTTTTTTGTGTTCCTATTCTGACATTCAACTGCACAAGACATTTTTTCCCTTATACCAGGGATCTGGCTTGCTTCTCTGTGTTTGTCTTTCCACTTGCTTCCGCTGTTTTTCTGTCACCATCATGCGCAAGCAAGTACTGCGACGTAATTGTGACATCTACTCCAAATTGGTCTATACCAGCTCTTCCAGTCGATCCCTACTGCAGACTGGTTGCTAATTTGCAATATGTCAGCACCTGTCATGGGGAATATATAAAGCTTTATCCTGTTCAACAGGAGGTGGCAGAGACACGCTGTCCATTTGTACACGTGAAAGAACTGCTCATGACTTATTTTTTAGAAGAGGGACCATCCACTATCTACTTTAGTTGCTTGATGTACTTTCAGCTGATTATTCTTGAGTACCCTAACTGAAGGTTAAGCAGTATTTCAACAAATGTCTCTTAACTTCGACATTTTATTTGTAGTCATACCAATTACAAACTATTATTTAAAGATCTGTTTGTATTAAACACACAGTGTTAGTGTGTTGAGAAATCAATTTAAGACATTAGTAAGGTATTCAAGGATGTAACTTTATCACATGTAAATATTTCTAATGATGTTAAAAACACAAAGAATCATTCATAAACACCACAGGGTCTAAACCAATCTTTACCTAGTTAATTCAATAAGAAGTTAATTAACAGCCAGGATAATAATTTACCCCTTCAATTGAGTAAGAGTAAAGCTAAACAGATGAAATCAAGTGGTAAAATACCAGTAATATGGGTGTTGTAAAAATAAAGAGAAGTTATGAATTTACATAAAGTTAGACGGCCTAATATATATTAGGGTAGAGCGTCATGCTAGATAGAAGGATTTTTTAAAGTCCGTATAGAAATACAGTGTAATTTGCTATAACAGAGATAAAGACAAAGGCCTGAAGTCTTATTTTATGGGGAGATAACTCAGAAAATCTTTCTAATTAAACAATGTTCAATTTGACAAGATTGGCAACCATTTTATAATGAACAGTTTTAGTTTTTCATAAAGTCTATATCAGTAAATGTTTGTAACAAAAGTTATTCAAACTTGAAAAGTCTTTCAGATAAAGTCTTTATGTCAAAAGTTTCTCTGTGCTGCCATGTCTGTCTGAGGTCATGAACTATGTTCACTGTGACCAAAACAAATCCATTTGTAGAAGTGGTTCTTTCTTGAGGCACACTGTGTGAGTCCTTAGGATGAGACAAACAAGATGCATTATCTTTCCTGATTTATAAAACATTAGTAAGGATGATACTTAAAATACTCTAAATCCATTGTACACATCCATAATAGACAACTACCAGTCCACAGAACTACAAACTAGGGGCAACCTTTAACTACCAGAGGTCGGGGGGGGGAGCAACAAATCATACACTCATAAAATGGGAATCCATTCAGCCAGTCATTTTGCTGTTTGTTGTCAGGAGTGTGATCAAGGTTTCCACATCGACAGAGGCTGGTCTCAGGTGGATGGGAACACAACAACAGCTTAAAACATTCAAAATGTCCATCCAAAAACAAGATCCGAACATGCTTCTGATGTCTAAATCTTGGCAATGATGCAGGACCTGGTATCTAGTCAAACATTGTCCCTGTGGCCCTCTTTCAGACTCTGTTCTTCATCACTGAGGACGTTGGTTAAAATGATTATGGGGAGAGGAGCCAGTGCGGTTGATGTGTGTGTCGTCCTCAGTGTGTGTCACCAGGAGTGAGGCCCTTTGCTCGTCCATTCTCCTGGACTGAACTCTCTGTATTAAACTGAAGAAATCATCCTGACCTTCGGGAAGTGTACCAACCACATCATCCAGATCAGGAAGGGAGCACCTCTGGTCCTCCATCCTGTCAGACTAGATGATGAAACATGCAGAAGGGAAGTAAGTCAGACAGGCCAGTGAACTCTCCTTGATGGATGTGTCCAGACAGACTAGCCCCATGTCTCTGCCATAGACTGTATAAAATATGGATGCAGTCTTAATGATGTTACCCTTTGGTTTTCTGAAAAAGCCTTGAAGCCCATTGATTGGAAATGCTATCTCCACATAACTTTCTATCAATCTAGGAATAGGCAACGAGAGGGAGCTGAGACAGGCCTAACACCTCCTGCAAAGAGCTAAAGCAAGTCCCCCTGTCATTTAACACAACATGCCCCTTATAACTCTGAGCCTTAAAGGTACAGTATGTAGAATTGCATGCTAATGTTTACATTAAAATATCTAACTTAAATTAAAAATTGACTAAACCCATGTTATATATATTTTTTATTTGAGTACTTACATCACCTCAAATATTTCCAAAAGTTATCAAAGCCAGAGAAATCCTTAATTTTATAGTTGTAACGTGCCGTGTCTTGTAGGTGGCCGCCATGATGAGCCGCCACGATAGACAGGAAATGTTGTTCGTTGTCAAGGAAACACCGGATGTTATGTCAAAGACTGCTGCATAAGCTAGCGCTAGCTGCTACTGAAAGCTGCCGTTCTGTCGCTGTATGTCCTACTGTGATTTAAAACGTCATGTAAATTATACTTGGATACATCGTCAGTACACATATTGTCTTTCTCAGGTCGGTTTCGCCCGTTCGTATTAATTTGTTTGTTTTTACTGATTGAGAGCCCCCTAGCGTTTTGATTGAGAGCCCCCTAGCGGCGGATTTTACATACTGTACGTTTAATATCATCAAAATGTATAAGTCAGAATTTTTTATTTATTTATTAACAAATAAATAAACTATTGATAACAAAACCTTTTTTTGTGCAAGGCTGTAAGCAACCCTGTCTAAATCTTTAGAAACTGTTGAAGCCTGTGCCCTGACTAACATCTCTACTTCAAACCGCACCCATATGGATAACTGAAGTCTCTGAACCACTGAGTGAGTGTACTGACAGTCTGTACTGCAGTCCCTTCATATTGTAAAAGAGATTAACTGTTGTTTGAAATGGCCGCATGGATGGATACATTCATATGACATGCTGGTACCTGGTAATGTATGAGCATGTAGTAGAAGTCCAGACTGGGGAGGGTATGCTGGTCAGGGCTGCAGGCTCCACATAGACCAGCTGCTCCTGGATCAGGAAGTAAGCTAAGGCTAGCTCTCTGGTCATCTAGTCTCTGACCCTGGCACTCTAGGATCAGGTCCAACAAGTCCTCAGGCTCCTCCTGTTGGCTACTCCTACGCTACAGTGACATCACAGGTACCAACCATAGGTTATAAAACATGACAACATGTGTAAGAAAATATCTTATCCAAGAAGTTTATAGAAACTGCAGATGAGAGGTCAACTATGACTACCAGGTGCAAACAGTTTTCCATTCTTTTGGCACTAAAATCAACCACCTTATATGTAACATTATTTACATGAATTTAGCAAAATCAGGTATACCCTTTATTGATATATCATTGAGTAATAACTACCTAAAAAGAGAGATAATTCAAACTCCCTCTGGTTTTGTTGTTCTCAGATCTGAGTCTACGGCCCTCGAGTTGAGGACTCTTTCCTAATATCCAGATTGTTTATGTGTCACTCAAAGGTTAAAACATGTGCTCCCTTTTCGTAAACCCCTTCCTTTCCAACCGTTACCCCTGCCACTATGAAGGGGGTCAGCGAAGGCCCCAACCTATTTAGGGACACTGTATGTAGAACACAATGGAGGAGTGTCGTCGCAAGAGTAAAACCAAAGGAGATACAATAGACAGAACAATAGAAAATATATATTTTTGGTCTGAAAAACGAGCAGCAACCGAATTAAGATTGGGCTGCAGCTCTGAATACAGAGCCCTGCAAAGGACTGCACTTAGCTCAAACTTGTTGGTTTGAGAGACTGGTGCTAAAGAGTGACATCTGAACATCCACTTTGAAAGTTACATATCATAACTTAAGACCACTCTTTGAACATTTGTGTTATAATAGGACAGACTTTAACACGTTTTACAGCAAAGAGTGATAGTTACCTTGCTCTTGGAAGTTGTGGTTCTTTTCTTGGAGCTCAGAGCAGAGCCAAGGCTCTGACCCCGAGGTCTGGTTGAGCTGCCTTCCCGACCAGGACTGGGCACAGAAGTCATAAGACTTACGAGGGACCTAAGGGGTGAGGTTGAGGTTGAGGCTGAGGTTCTGCTGCTAAGTGGAGACTGAGTGTGGGGATCAGCCCTGCTGTTTCTGGGACTGTGATATCCCGGTTTAGCCTCCAGGCTGCCATTATGGTGGGGCAGAGGAGAGCTTTTGGATCCTGTCCCCCTGATACTCCCATTCTGATGAGAAGGTGAAGACAGGGAGGGAGAGGGCACACCTGAAAGTTTTTTGTCAGCCATGATGCAGCTGTGGAAGTGTTGGCGGGGATATGATCCTTGTTCTCATCAGTAGGAATGGCTAAACATGGAAAGGAGGAGAAAACAGCAGGAAGTGAGATAGAGATGCAGTTGCAGTCAGAGTTAAAGGCTGAATTACAATCTTGCATGACCCATTTCATCTGGCAACGATCAGTCCCCAATCCAAACTGTTTTAAAAACGTGTTTGTGCCCTCTTCAATTAATATTGCCACAATGTTCTTGAGTCTGCATGGTTTGTGCAATAACAGCATGTTCTCTTTGTTCTGCCTCTGATAACAGAAAACTCTTCTGTCAGTGTTCCTCATAGTGTGAGAACAACAAGAAAACCAAATTAAAACCTGCTAAAACAGAGCAAACACAATGTAAACTAGTCTGATTTAGACAGTCCAGCTTAAAGTAGACCAGCTCTGGTCTGCTTTTTTCAGCTTCGGCAAAAGTAGGTCAAAAACAACACAAAACCACAGAGTGTCTAATCACATTTACAACACAAAAGACACCCACAAACTCACTAACACACACACACATGAATGCCTTAATGAGCAGTGTCAATGCGTTTGTGTCTTGTAAAAGTTCATTCAGTAAAATACGGGTCTTTAGCATCATCTACTGGTCGTCACAGAGAACTAAACACAGTCAGTTACAGTGATCACGCCAACAAAAGTCCAGAGGGTCCAACAATATATTATCAAAAAGTATTTATCTTCATTAAGTTCAGTGTGTCACGTTTTCCTCTGCAGATAGATGAAACAAACACAACAAAAACTGTTTATTCCAACAGTTCAAAAGTATCATTTGTATACACTGATGAATCAAACAATTTGGATAAAGTGATTAACTAAACAGTTTAAATTAAAGTTTGTGTCTGAGTTACTTCACCTCATCTTCAAAAAGTTTTCTTCAACTTCTTCTTTCTGCCCAGTCTTCACCTCTCTCCTTTTTCGTCTGTTTCAGTCTTTCCTTCATCTGGTTCCTTCGTCCCACAGTTTGAAATCTGTTCATCCACTGCTCCATACACGCATGCACTATAACACACATGCATGCACAAACACACACACACACACACACTCTGACACAATGAAAAAGAGAGAGGGCAAACTCCCTCTCCGGGCTTACATCACGGTTACTATAACAACCAAAGAGAGGCTTCCAAATCCTGCCTCCAAAAGACACACACACACACACACACACACACACACACACACACACACACACACACACACACACACACACACACACATTCCTGCATTGTTGAGATCCATTCATTCGAACCCAGAGAATGCTGCTCTGCGGCTGTGGGCCTCTCTCTCTCTCTCTCTCTCTCTCTCTCTCTCTCTCTCTGTCTCTCTCTCTCTCTCTCTCTCTCTCTCTCTCTCTCTCTCTCTCTCTCTCTCCCTCCTCTCTCACACACACACGCACACACACACACAAACACACACACACACACACACACACACACACACACACACACACACGCACACACACATACACTGATTGGTATACACTCAAGTCTTAGGTCATCATTTTGTATCAAACAATATCATCGGGTTGAATGGTGACTGTGAAAAGTAAATCAACATGATTAAAATAAATACACCTAATCAATACAGCAGTAACTTTTTTTTTTTACAAACAAACAGTACAGCTACAGTTTATTTTAACACACTGTAGTTCTGTCTTTTGTTTAGTCTGAAGTCCTGTCTGTTGTGCTGTTTATAATTCATTCTGTAGTTCTGTCTGTTGTTCTGTCTGTAGTCAGTTTATTGCTAAGTCTGTAGCTCAGTTTCTGGTTCTGCCTCTAGTTTTGTCTCAAGCTCATGTCTAATAGTTTCTGGTTCTGTCTGTAGGTCTGTCTCACGCTAAGTCTATCAGTTTCTGGTTCTGTCCGTAGTTCTGTCTCAAGCTCAGTCTGTAGTTTTCTCTGTAGTTCAGGCTGTAGTTCTTCCTGTAGCTCAGTCAGTACTTTTTTCTATAGTTTAGTCTGTAGTACAGTTCATAGCTCCGTCTTTAGTCCTACTTGTTGTTCCGGTAATAATTCAGTCCTTAGTTTTGTGTGTAGCTCTTTCTTCAGTTCAGGCTATAGTTCTGTCTGCTGCTCAGTCTGTAGGTCAGTCGTTAGTTCATCATGTAGTTCTGTCAGTAGTTCTGTCTGTAGCCCAGTCTGAAGTTCTGTCTGTAGCTAAGTCCGTGGTTCTGCCTGAAGCTTGGTCTGTAGCTCTGTCTGTAATTTGGTCTGTAGCTGAGTCTGTGGTTCCGTCTGTTACTCCGGATGTAGCTCCGTCTGAAATCAAGTTTGTAGTTTAGTCTGTAAACAAATCTGTAGTTAGGTTTGTAGTTCAATCTGTAATTCTGCCCATAGTGCAATGTGTAATTCTGTATGTAGCTCAGTCTATACTTCTGTCTGTAACTCAGTATGTTTTTTTGTATGTAAGTCTGAAGCCCAGTTTTTAGTTCTGTTTGCATTGTATCTGTAGTTTTGAGTAGTTTTGACTGTGCCATGTCCTGTGATGTCACAGGCCTTGGGCTGCACTTACTGGCAATTCCCTGACAGCCAGCTGGCATTACAGGGCAGGGAAATTTGCACAGCCTGCCCAAAAGTCATGCAGTGAGTTTGTAATCCTAGAAATGTCCCTGTCGCAGATTGCGGTTTCGGCATCAGTCATTTGGAATTTCAGGAAGTGGGATGAGCTTTGCCACAGGATTCGTAATGGTCCCTTTAATATGTACTTTCTTTAGCCAAACAAAATCTGCAGTTACCAGTAAACATAACCCAGAAATGGTCTAGTACTCGGGTATGTTTCCAGCGACGACGTCCTAGCAGGTCACTCGTGCCGTACACTGCTTGTAGCAAGGACCATTCCTGCCGCCCCATAAGCAGGAGATTCTGTGTAATAGGGTCAGGATCAGCAATGTCAGATGTGCCATTAGTTTAAATGAACGCAAACATAATTATAGCTAAACTATTCAGTTTATCCTAAAATGTGGATAACTTTTTTTTTCCAACTCTATGCTGTCTAAATGAAGCCAAAGAATTAATTGAACTGTATTATATCTACACCCTTCAGGCATTTAACCTATTTAAGCATTAAGCAGATTTTTGTTTAAATTAAAAGATTTTCTGGTTTTGATCAGTCCTCATTGTTGTTGTTGTTGTTGTTGCTCTGTTTTGTCCCCATCCTTCTCCTTTTTCCAGCATATCCCTCTATCCCACTTTCAGACCACCATGAATTTTGAGAAAAAAGTAAGAATAAAAAGAAAAACAAAGTCAGATTCCTTAAAACATTTTTTCAGGTGCCCTAATCCTCTTCTGTAAGAATTGACACTATTCACATAAAGATTGTTGATTGATCATTATTATGTGATTTTTTTTTAACCCATCAGAGATCAAAAATCAGTAAATGTCTTCGTAGTGTTTTATTTTATTATTCTAAAAAGTTATTTTACTTTCCTTATTTGAAGACTGTAAATGATAGTGGGTCATCTCTCCTAACATTACTGTTCAAACATTGTGGTTTTTTTTGGTCTGTCTTTAGTTCGGTCTGTTCCTGTGTCTGCAGTTCTTTGCTCTCCCACCACATGTCACTATGATGATGTCACACTGATGCTGATGTGTCTGAGCAGCTCATTATCCTTGTTAGCACAAAAACAATGTGAAGAATACACACAGATGTTACCAAGGCAAGGGCTCCAGCCACCTGATGCTGCTGTTAGTTATTTAGACATTGTCACTCTGCTCCCAAAGCGGCAGCAAGTACAGAAGAAGACATAGATAGATAGATAGATAGATAGATAGATAGATAGATAGATAGATAGATAGATAGATAGATAGATAGATAGATAGACAGATAGACAGATAGACAGATAGACAGATAGATAGATAGATAGATAGATAGATAGATAGATAGATAGATAGATAGATAGATAGATAGATAGATAGATAGATAGATAGATAGATAGATAGATAGATAGATAGGATTAAGAACAAGAAAGAGGGACTGAAACGGACCAGAAAAAGAAAAGAAAACATATAAACATGCTGAACAGCAGAGAAGTAAAGGACTACCTGTCTCACCATCACCTTCCTCAGCTGCTGGAGGTGAGACACTTTTCTGCTTATTGTGATGTTTCTCATTTCATCCTTTTTTCAAAGTTTATGCTTAACGCTGAAGAAATCTATTTCTGTTTATTTAACAAAGCGTTATCTCAGAGCTACAGAAAATGTTATTTTCCAATATCAATGTTAACATGAAATCTCTCTACACATCTTTAAAGAGCCTTCTATCTTTCTATCTATCAAGAATAATCTCATTTTGATAAATACCTTTATGACAAACTTCACAGCACATCTTCCACACAGATGGTTGGTTCTATTATGATTTGCCATTGTATTTTATGTGTTTTAGATATTTATCCCCAGGGACCACAGGTGTAAATAAGCTATATCTCTAACTCTGGTCCAACAGATGTGTGTGTGTGTGTGTGTGTGTGTGTGTGTGTGTGTGTGTGTGTGTGTGTGTGTGTGTGTGTGTGTGCGTGTGTGTGTGTGTGTGTGTGTGTGTGTGTGTGTCTGTGTGTGTGTGTGTGTGTGTGCGTGTGTGTGTGTGTGTTTGTGTGTGTGTGTTACTGGCTCTGTCAACTAAACTAAACTAAAACGAAATGAAATAGAAATAGAATACAATAAACCACGACATAACTATTTTCCATTTACACTGCATACTTTGCCTATTTTAAACTGTAAGATTGTTGTACTTATCATTTTCTTGCACATTCCAGCACAATTGTACAGTTCTTCCATTACACCTCTGTATATATTGTGTATTATATAATTGTTGTTTTTTTATTTGTACTTTGTGTTTTTCTATTTCTTCTTTTTTTTATTTAGGTCCTGCTGAATAATCTGCAGTTTAGCTTTGTACTTCTTATTTTACTATGTTTATTGTATTTGCAGCTTAACAGCAGGACATACTCCTTGTTTGTGTAAACTTACATAACCTGATTCAGAAAATGAGGTGTTAAAAACAATCAAAATAGAGGCCGAAACAGGCAAAGTATAAAATCTTTCAGAGCAAAAAGTAAAAAATTCAGCACATTAACTGATCAGACCACTGATGTTACACTGATTCATGATATTTGACTGGGGACAGAAATTACATTCATTTCACTTTAATTATTTGTGTCTCAGAGTTTTTTAACAGGTCTTCTATATCACCATCCTGAGGACCCAATCAGTTTCCTCCACAGCTGCCTGACCACAACCAGTCAGCTGGGAGGTCCCAGAGCCGTCACCTGGGACACCTTCATCCACCTGGAGAGACACCGGCCAAGTCAGGGACCCCCTTGGACAACATGTGTTCCCCCTAAGGCACAATTTGTAATCACGAGGACATTATCTGTACCCCCAAGAACAACATCTGAACCACTGAATACAACATCCGTAGCCCCCAAGACAACAATTGTGTCTACACAACAAATACTTCAAACAGCATCCCAGATAACTCCTTCAATAACCCGAAAAACAACATCTATACCCCCAATAAAAACCCTCAAAACTCCCACATTACTCCAAATATCAGCACTTAAACCCGCAACAGAACCCCCAAAACCTCAAAATATACTCCCTATACAGCAAACAATCTCACCAAAACCTTCAAAGTCATCTCCTACTCCAAGGATAATACCACCAATACCCCCAACATCCATAACAGCCCCACCTAGACATGTTGGGTCCCAAACACTCTCAATTAAGCCCATAATAACTTTCTTAACCCCACTGACACCACCAGTTTCCTCCATCAGCAATACAACTCTATTTGGACCTCCCCAAACAGCTTCTGAACAATATCCCAAACTACTCCCCCCAGCCCCACCTGAACGTGCAGTAACCCCCCCACCAAACCTTACTGAGACGAAAGAAGAAAGGAATAAAACTACAAACGACACAGAAGGTAAGCTACAGCATCATCAGATTGATTTGGTAATAGCTTTGTTCACTGCTAATTCAGTCTTTTGACATTTCAATTAGCTTAAATAAAGATCAGTATGAGTTCAGGACTCTGTAAATTAAGGTCTGCAGGATTTTGGCTCCCATTTTAAGTTCATTCAAGAGTTCAAGAGATTTTTCTTTCTTCTTGATGAGTGCAGTTCTCAATGACTTTGGTTCTTTTGTAGTTTGGTTTTCAAAGACTTTTCAAAATCTGTCAAGATTATGATTCTAATATACCCCAGTTTTCAGCAAGTTTTGTTTTCAAGTGGTTCAGTTTTCTCAGAGTTTCTTTGCAAAGGCGTTCACATCTTTGGAAAGAGAAAATGTAGCCTCTAGTTTTCATTCAAAAGACTTCAGTCCTTTTTGACTTAAAGGTTACACAGCCACATGTTCAGTTATTATTATTCTCCAAGAGTTCAGTTCTGTTGGAGTTTGCTCTCAAAGACAAAGACTTTTCGGGAATGTTGTTATTAAAGAGTTTTTTCTGTGAGTTTTCATCCAGAAGGCATCTGAAATTGTTTTAAGTTCTTGCAGATATTTTGCTTTCAGTTGAAAGGCAAAACATTGTATTTTGGGTTGAACATGGTATTAAGTTTGTAATTCAAAAAGTTCAGTTATTTGATAGTTGATCCTGAGCCTATAGTTTTCTGGGAGTTTGGTTTCTAAAAGAGTTCAGTTCTCTGGAAGAGTTAATTTACAGGATTTTTGTTTCTAGAAGTTTGTTCTTAAACAATTCTGTTTCATGGGAGATTGGTCAAAGAATTCATTTATGTGGGAGTTCTCAGAGAGCTCAGGTCTGCTGGAATTTATTTCTAAAGGAATTTACATTTTCTTTTTATATTCCGTTCCTATTTCTGTGAGTTTGGGTCTAAAGGGCAACAGTTCTCTGGGAGTTTGGTTGTTGAGGATTTAAGTCCAAAAACACTTTTGGAGCATCAAGATTTCAAAGATATGTGTGACTTTTCCCACTTTCTTCTCTCAGGTCCTCCTCCTTCTCCAGTCCGGTCTCAGCTCTCCATAGACTCAGACTCTGACATGACAGAAAGTTCTGGACTCCAGCAAGAAGTCAGCATCAAACTTTCGCAGAGACCATGCCCTATCATCTTTATCATTGGTAAATACATTTAAGATAAACACAGGCCTATTAGAATGTCTAAACATGATCTGGGTCCTTCATTTGATACAACCTTATTAAGGCCATCACTTCATTAAACCCCATTAAAAGTTTTCTCAACATTTTTTGACCTCCAATCTGATGTTCAACTTCAACCATAGACTGTATAAACCTCACCCATTGGGTTTGAAGAGTGATTATTTTAAAGCGCAGCAATAGACACAGGTAAAGAGGTGAGGCTGAGGAAGGCTTTAAACTGTAAACATTCTGCTTTAAAAAGAGGCATTTAACATGGGTGTTAAAGGGGCGTTTGCAGCCAGCCTCAAGTGGACACTTGAGGAACTGCCGTTTTTTTGCACTTCTGTATTGGCTTGATATTTTTAATCTCCAGATGTTGCCAATGGGCTTCAATGTCTAATTATGTATCATGTCAGCCTTCCCTTTTGGTAATGACTCAAACTGAGAACATTGTGGTTTATGTAGGGGAGTTACTGGTGTTCTTCTATTCTAATAGGTGGTCCAGGAAGTGGGAAGGGAAGTCAAGCAGCTCTGCTAGCTAAAAGCTTCAACCTCAGAGTCATCTCATTGGATGAGTTGCTCAGGAGGCAGCTACTAAGCCAAGCCTCCCCCGGCAGGAAGTGGGAGGTAATTTCACAGATGATGAGTCATGCAGAGCTGGGATCACAGGTCAGAGTCAACAACATTTACCATGCAGCATCAACCATCAACCTTACACAGACCCTGGACAATTTTCTGTGACTGAATGAACTGTATGTGTTCGCAGGAGGAGACAATATCAGAGCTCAGGCGACAGCTGATTGGTCAGCAGAAGGTCAAGGGGTTTATTTTGGATGGATTCCCTCGAGATGTTCACCAGGCTCTCAGCTTCCAAGAACAGGTTAGGACCAATCAGAGTGCTCACTGAAGTTTGTATGGGGCAGCAAGGGCAAACGCTCAGCAACGACTAAAACAACTTACATTAAGACAAACATAGCACACAGAGGTTCCTGGTATACACAAATATTTGCGAGCCAGCTTGAAGAGTTGTAGGTTTGTAGTGACCTCTTCACCTGTGTTCAGGCTACTCATCCCCTACGGTTGATTCTACTCTCAAATCCATGTTCCTGCTGGCCTTCTTTGGTTTCCTGAGATGCTCAGAATTCTCCCAAACTTCATTTGCTTTTAATCCTTCCCTTGATCCGAAATTATCAGTTATCACTGTCCACGTTTCAGACTCTAGATTAATTACTTTGGGCCTTTTTGCCTGCATTTAAAAAGGACAGTAGATAGAATAGTAAATTATGAGAGAGAGTGGGGAATGACATGTGGGAAAGGAGCCGCAGGTCTAATTAAAACCCCCGCAGCATGCTTGGAGGCCTTCTCTTACCTACAACATACATACCTGTCTCAATATACAATATGAAATCACATTTATTGTTAACATGCATGTTGTTGAGGTGTGGTCCTTGCTAGTGAATGAAAAGTAAATTCTGTTCGTCCTGCCCTCTGTGTTCAGATTGGCTCTCCTGATCTGGTGATGCTCCTGCTCTGCTCCAATGAAACTCTGCGCTGTCGTCTGCAAAGACGAGCCACTGAGCTTGGTCTCCTAGGAGACAGTAGCTACGCCCTGCGGAAACGCATTGACTCATTTCAGAGAGACATCATCTCTGTCAGAAGATACTACAAACAGCTAAACCTGCTGAAACAGGTAGGCTAATGATACAATTAAACCTGCTGACACAGGTAAACAACACCCCTGTTACAGTACCTTACTAAATCTCCTTTTTGAAAATGGTACACCTGCTGAGTCAAAGACACATGCCAGCTGACACAGCTACACCTGCAGACACACATCTAATTTCTGGCAAAGCTATATCTGCTTACTGTACACAAGTATGCCTCCTGACACAGGAACATCCAACTTCTGACATAAGCTGTTTTCACATATGCACTCCTGAAAGTTTTTAGGGAATCTCAGGAGAACTGCCCCTTAAATCCTCCTGATCTGGGGTCTCATTTAAACATTGCATACGCACAAAACGGGGCCTGTGTGTGTGTGTGTGTGTGTGTGTGTGTGTGTGTGTGTGTGTGTGTGTGTGTGTGTGTGTGTGTGTGTGTGTGTGTGTGTGTGTGTAGGTGGATGCAGACCGAGATGAGGACCAGGTATTTGCTGATCTGAAATCAGTCATCATAGAAAAACTGCCTCAGAAGGAGTCATCAGGTACTCAAATCCATACTGCAGTTAATTTGTCTTTCAGACACACACATTAATACTAATTTGACAATTTTCGAGCAAGTCAGCTAACTATTGACTTAGATAGCAAAACACTAAATGATTGATTTTTTTCTGTGCTTTCAGATCTTGCTGATATCAAAGAATGCAGCAGTGAAGTCCCTCCTGCCTCATCTTGCTAAAAATATAACTGTAACAAAAAATAACATGAACAATATCTTAAAACTGTCAGAATCAATCACAAATTAATCTGTGAGCAATGTTCTGATTCGATAATAATGTTGTTTATTGTGTTTGGTCTTTTATCTGTTGTGGACCTATGACACATAAATATCGATGGTGTAACCACGTCTCATCCAAGTCAGGAGAAACGCTTAGTATGAGAACAAAGCTTTGAGATTATACTGTAAAGTCATGATGTTTTTGAGGATAAAGGTTATGATCATATTATATGTATACAGTAGATCGTAATATGCAGTCATCTTGTGTGTCATAATATTGAATTTGGTTGAATTCGATTAAATGGTTCGACTGGTTAAATCCTATTTCCTTATAGTGTTATTTGAATTGTGACTTAGCATCTTCACATTTCCCAAAGAGAGTAAACTTTGTCTTCCGACCTCATCCTTGGGCCTTCCACTGAGGCGCTGCAGCTTGCCCAAGCTTTTCACAGGCAATGGTTAGCTGTGGCGTTGACGGTAAAGTCGCCCAACAAGGAGAGAGAGGAGGCATGCGATGACCCGGGTGGTCGTGAACTGTTACTTTGTGCCAGAGAGCTCCAGTTTGGCCAATACCAGGAGAAAGCATTTAAGTGGCTCTTGAGCCACGACATGGGCTATGCCTACAGCATGAGCGTCTCCCATCAAAGAGAGCGCTAAGGCGGTGACACGTCACAGTTGACCTCACCCTTAACAAGGAAGCCCTGGCAACATATGCCCTGCTGTTTCCTGCGATGATGGCTGTCATCCAAGGCGCATTGTCAATCAGGGGCATGGATGACATGCTGGTGTGGTTTCGGTGCGCATTGGGAGGACGTACTGGCCCCTGTAATGGAGAAGGCACTCGGGAGATGAGAACGTGAGTACGTGAGTGAAGGAGGGAGACCATGAATGCTGGTTACATATGAAGTAATGCTGTGTGCTGTTTTATTTTTTGGGTTTATGTAGCTACCTGCAGTGGCTGAGGAGGCAGGACGTCAGGGAGGGTTCCCGGATGCACCGGCTGCATGGGTACAAACTTTGAAGAGACAAGGAGGTCGCTGCTGCACCTCAGGCCCAGCAGGTGGTGCACAGATAGAGAGCTAATGTGAATGAAGTTGCTCTTGTAAACTGGCTTATTTTTATCTTTGTACCGACCGATTTTTTTTATCCTCCAGCTGCGTCCGGTAGCCTGAAGAAGGACCCTCCAGCAGGAACAAGAGTTGCTGGGAACTGTTCACTGTCATGATTTTTTTCTTGTTTAGTTTTGTATTTTGTTCATTTCAGTGTTTAGAATTAATTTCCTGTTTTATTTGGACATTTATCATTGTGTTCTTGTTATTCTTGCGTGTTCTCTTGTGTTGCTTTAATCCCTCTGTGTTTTTCTGTTAAAATTTCCGGGTTTAAGCCTTTAGTGTTTCCTGTTTTATTTTGTAATTTCTTATCCTTGTGTTTCTCTTTCCTGTGTGTATTGTTACTGTTACATTCTTCAGTTCTCTGTGTCTTAAGTGTTTTTCCTGTCTTATTTTGTTGTTCTTGTCCCCAGTGTTTCTTGTCTTGTCTTATTTCCTCTCTTTGTCTGGTTTCCCTCCATTTTTGATTGACCTGATTGTCTTCACCTGTGTCGTTAGTCTCACCTGTGCCCCATAAATATAACCAAGTATTATTTATTCCATTAATCATTTTAACAATGTTAGTTTTTTTGTACATTTGTACACTTTATACTCTAAAAATAAAAAAGTGATCAATATTAAATACCTTGTAAATTTGATCAAAATCATTTTCAGCTATTTTGGACATTTTTATGTTTTTTCAAATCTGGTCTCTGTTGATACAGTACAGTACGATTGTTACTGCATTAAGAACAAAACGAAAAGCTCAACAGAAATTAAAAACTAGAAGTCAAAACTAAAATAAAAACTAGTGAAAAATCCCAAACTATTTTAACCTTAGATCCAACCTAGTTTGGAAAAGCCCTGCATTTTATATGAGTAACCTCCAGGTTCTTATTAGTTTGGAAAAATTAAACATTATGCTTTCTGAAATGTGAATCTCAGAAATTCAATGATGGATTTGTGAGAGCAGAGGGGTAAACTATGAATCAAGGTTAGAGCACAAGTCATGTTTTTATTCAATGTATGAGAAAAACATTTGTGTAAAGGTGTTAGGTTAGTAGCAGTGTGATTACTTTTACATCGGGCAGAGAAGTTTAAGATGTTTCTCTGAAAGAAAAACAAATGTTTGGAAATAAGCAGCTAGAAAACCCAGAGACAAAAAATATGCAGACTGAAAGCAGTGAGCAAACAAGCCAAAGAGGAAGCTTTGCTTTATCCACACAGATATGAGGAACAGCTGAGCAGGAGACAGTATTGACTGTTATTGTGCTTTTCTGGGCATTATACTCCAAACAGTCTTGCTGCATCTTCATCATTGTGCTTGTAGTCCATACAGTTCCAGAATAGAATGAACATGAATTTTGAAGTCCATTAGGGTGCTGAAGAGGCAAAAGACAACTCCGCAGGGACTGCATTTTAATTTGATTGTGCCAATCTGTTTTGCCAAGCTTGCCAAGAGTGTCACAGCTTGATGTCCAGCATAGCCTCCATTATTCTCTAATGGAAAAATTGGCAGATAAAAGTTGCTGAAAATGACTGTCCCCAATTACTGAGATGCCGATTTGGAAGGGATTAATATTATCAGAGGACCTCTGTGTGCTGAAATCAAGCGGGAACCTCCATTGTTGAAAAAAAACAACAATGTGGAATTGCAAAAAACTGCAGTTGCTTTACTGTACACTTGAGGCTGTCTCCAAGAGACCCGGAAGTCACATATACACCCCATTCAAATGCCAGCCTGGTAAAAAAAAAAAAGTCTGATTAAATATTGTTGTATGAAGGATCTGAGTTATGCACATAGTTAGGCACTTGTCTGACCTGATTGGTGGGTGGGCACATTGTAGAGGCTTAAAACTTGCCTCAGGGCCAGCTCTGTCATAAGGTTAACTTAAAGTAAGATTGAGACAGCTTTTCCAGCATCGCCTTCGCCACTGACGGGCTTCCAAAGCCTCCTGCAGTAACAGATGGGTGATGGCCTCAGGCTTCAACCGTTAATATTTGCAGCCTATGGCTTAAATAGGTAAATTGCCTGAGAATTTTCACTTTATAAATTACAGACATGGTTGATTAGCATCATGGGATTACATCAAGTTTATCGTAATAGAACGAGTGTAACAGACCTGAGGAAGAGAATATGTTTATCGACGAGCTTTATGTACAATTCACATAAAGTTTTTATCACAGCAAAACATAGCTTTGTAAAGTTATATTTTTTGGGGCACTTTTGCCTTTATTGGATAGGACAACTGAAGATAGACAGGACATTTTGGGAGGACAGAGAGTGGGGTGAGATGCAGCAAAGGGCCAAGGTCAGATTTGAACCCACTGATGCTGCAACGAGGACTATAGCCTCTGTACACGGGGCGCGCATCATAACCGCTATGGGCTACACAGCAACCCGCTGCAGCTTTTTAGTATTTCATGCTTCCTTATACCGTGGTCGTTGACGTAATTCCCCTTGTTTCCATGGCAACAAAAAACATGTTGTGTCTGTTATGGCAGATGCCACTAAAGATCTACATCTACAAAATAAAGATTTATTTGGATTTTATAACTGTTGGAAATATTAGAGGAACACAACAACAGCAAAAAGTACAACATAGGTTAATTCAATTTTTGATTAATTTAGATATTTTAGTGTAAAAATTCTACATATTTTACCTTTAAACAAATAAAAGGAAAACCAGTGCACTCATACAAACATATAATACAGTTCTTAAAGCTTGTTGAACTGAACCCCTCTGCATGCCTTCAGCACTGTTATTTAAAGACTGAAGGACACAAAGCATCATGGAGAATCATTGTCCTTATCACAGCGGGGAATGTTAATGACACCTTATCTGACAGCACAGCAGGAGGAACAGAGACTGAAATAGACGTAGGAAAGACAGACTGACACGCAGACCGCTGTAAGCCACAACCATTTATGAACTCAGAAAACAAACAGTTTTTCTTGGAGAAATGAGAAAGGACGGTTTGCCTTTTCCTGCTCTTCAAAGACAATATATTTTTGAGCATGTCAGTAGAAAAAAGACAGCAGTTAAAGAGAAGGTACTACCATAGAATTTAATTTCCTAGTTTGACGAAAAGACTGTTGACATGGTAACAGTGCAGCTGGGAGACCTCAGGGACATGTCCTCTCTCAGCTCTGTAAATAATAAAATCTAGGGGAGGCAACAAGGTTACATGTGCCTTTTAAAAAAAATCCAATATATAATTTCTTACAACGTTTAACCCTTTGATGTCTTTGATGTCTCGTTTTGGGGTTTTTTGGCCTATCATTTTTTTTAATACTACTTTCGGATGTTTAAGTTTCCCTGAGTTGGTCTTCCATAGTGATATAGCAAAATTGAAACTTGCTCCCTTTGGTGAGTGCCTTCAGATTCCTGCAGGTCTGCCTCGGACTTTTGAGCTAAAGCGCTTCTAAAGTTGGCCTGATTCTGGCTTCTGGTCCAGACCGGTTTAGCTCCTTCTGGAAGCTTCTTATCTTCTTTCCCTGAGTGTTTCTATTCCGGTTTTCTTCCATCTTTGGTCCGTTGCTCTCTATCTCCCCTCTGTCGTTATCCTCTGCCCAGCTCACCGCCCCTCAGGCTGCTATAAAGCTCAAAACCTCCATAGAAATCATTCGTCCGCCCTGCATCATGGCCCCAAAGAAAGTGGAACCCAAGAAAACAGAGGTGAAGAAGGTGGAGGCAAAGAAAGAGGAGCCTCCTCCACCTGCTAAACCAGCAGAGCCTGAGGTCAAACCTCCCGAGGTGGATCTGAAGAGTATTGTGGTGGAATTCAGCCCAGACCAGATTGAGGAGTTCAGAGACGCCTTCACGCTGTTTGACGAGACGCCCACAGGAGAGATGAAGATCACCTTCGCTCAATGCGGGGACGTCATGCGAGCTCTTGGACACAACCCCACCAATGATGAGGTGCTGAAGCTGCTGGGTAGGCCCAAGGCAGAGGAGATGCACGTCAAGCTGCTGGACTTCGACAGCTTCCTGCCAATGCTGCAGCACGTGGCGCGCTCCAAAGAGCAGGGCACCTTCGAGGACTTTGTGGAGGGTCTGAGGGTGTTCGACAAGGAGGGCAATGGCACGGTAATGGGTGCAGAGCTCCGTCACGTCCTCGCCACGCTGGGTGAGAAGATGACGGAGGATGAGGTAGACCGGCTTATGGTGGGACAGGAGGACGCCAACGGACACATCAACTATACAGAGTTTGTCAAACACATCCTGGCTGGTTAGAAAACACTGAGGGTGGATCTGCTTCTGATGGACTGAGATTCTCTTTACGAAACATGGCCCTGCTGTAAAATGCATATTAAATACCATATATCTGTAACTGTACAATTCCAATCTGTCTCTAATTAAACCTATTCAGTCCCTCTCACTTCTGTTTTTCTTCCTCTAAACACAGATGTTCTTTTTGCTTGGAATTTCTCTTGAACTCCACATGTGCCTGGTTGTGCGTAAACACTTGTATTCGGAAAACAGCTGATTTGGGTCTCCACCAACTGAGTGTAATGATGAATGGAGGTGGGGTCATGGTTATTTATATTTCTGCTGGATTAACTGATGGATGTAATGTGTGACTGTCAGACAAGAGGAGGAACCTCAGGCTTACTTTAAATAAAGATTAATTACAAAAAATAAACGACAATAAAGCAATTTGGCTTTTTCGAAATAGATATTGGACAGAGGACTTGTAATCATCAAACCTAAATTTTATCCATAAGACACTTTAATTTGTTTAGTATGAATATGTATAACTGAGGCTCATTTGGTAAATGGTAAATGGATTTGAGCTTGTATAGCGCTTTTCTAGTCTTCTGACTACTCAAAGCGCTTTTACACCACATGTCACACCTACACAGTCACACCCATTCACACACTAATGGCAATGGTTGCTATGTAGTGAGAAAAAAAACAGCAAAAAGAAGCATACTCGACAGTAAACTGTTCCTCCTGCTGTGCTGTCAGACTTTTCTGTCTCTTGCTATATAGTCAGACCATCAGAAGTAACTAATCCATTCAAACGCATTCATAAGCAGCCGACGAAGCAGCGGGAGCAATTCGTGGTTAAGTGTCTTGCCCAAGGACACATCCGACATGTTGCTGCAGGAGCTGTTGATCGAACCCTCGACCTTCCTGTTGAGAGACGACAACTCTGCCACTGTGGCTCCATTCAAATACTGTACTGTATGTAACAAACAAACCCGACTGTATCTGTTACTGCCTGTCCTGTTGGTCACCATGAACATGAGTGCAAAGGAAATTTTAATTTACAGTTAAAGCCAATAGGTTTAAGCTTTCAAATGTTTTATTTTTAAGATCTGATACAGAGACGAAGATTTTAGTAAACTTTGAATTTCTCTGCAGTTTTTCTGAAAACCCTCAGGTTCTGGGAGGTTGATTTCAAACGTTACTTAGGTTTCAGAGGGCGTTTTTTTAGGAGTCCTTAGGTCTAAATGGGTTAACTTCCCTTGTCCTTTTTTACCTTTAGATAGCCAAGAAGTCTCTTGACATTTAAAGCTATTTTACGAGGGTGACCTTGCAAAGATAACCCTAATATTACAAAGAAATATAATTATAAATTGGAGCATATAGTGTACACAGAAAAAATTAATCTAACACTTAAAAAAAACAGAAAAGGAAACAGCAAAGAGGTTAAACAAAGTAAAGTTTAAGAAAGATAATTTTAGAATTCAGTTTCACAGTTGTGAACACTCAGAGGGCCAAACTCCTTACACTGTAATGTTCTTGATGTCATGACCAGGGTGCAAACTAGGAGACGGCAAGTCTCAAGTTCTTAGCAAATTCAGAGGCGTCAAAAGGGATTTATGAAAATATTAAGAGTGTCTGACTGAAAAAGGTTCAGGAGATTGTATTCTTCTATTTACAGGCAATGGGTCAGCTGAAAATAAAAGTAAAGAGGAAGCAGATACATTAAGTCCAACATCATCATCATTTATTGTACAACTTTTTTCTGCTGAATTCATCACACTTTTTTTTTTATCTTACAGGAAAGCAGATAAATCTTTCTTTCACCTTTTAATGAACTTCTGTTACAGCATTTAGGTCTACTCTGACAGAGAACACATTTATTTTAGTACTCACTTACTTTAGTGTTCAAGACAAGATCTAACTGTCTTCAGCTGGTATACTCTGAATTTTAATGCATACATTTAAAATGTGAAATTAAAACAAGCAGTTTCATTGCCTTGTATTTCTCTGATTTATTTATGTATAACCAGATAACTCTGTGCCACTCTGTTCTCGAGCTGAATGCTAACATCAGCATGCTGAGATGATCGTCTGATTTCTCAGAAAGCACAATGTTTACCATCTTTTTAAAGCATGTTGGCATACTGATATTGGCTACTTAGCAGTACACTTATAGCCTAGATGGCTGATGCATCTGCAGGTATTTGTTCATAAACCAAAGTATTGGACACATTAAATATTGACCTCATGATGGGGCAGGATGGAAAGTAAGACTATCATCAAGGTCTTCACAGTTAATTCTATGGAGAAAAAGATCGTCTAAACCATATTTTATCACAGTCTGACCAACAGCCTCAGGTTGATTGAATATTTCAGTAAAACACAAATGTGAGCCCACCTTGTAAATGTTGAGCCATTTCAGTCTTGACTAAAGTGGTAGACCAACATTTTTATCCATAATACCTCCTGCCCTAAAGCTACACATCAACAACCTAGCACATTTTCAGTAAGACAGCATGTTTTAGTGATATTTAATATTCTAAGTTGGGGTTTCCCAAGTTAAACTTCTTATATTAGAACAAATGATTAGTTAAAATGCGACTGTTATCTGACATTACTGTTTGAAGAAACCCTCACTCAGTTTAACCCAGTCACTCAATAATTAAGTTGATTCACTGTGTCTAATACAAAATAAAATAGCTGTTGTTGTCAGAAACAATTTAAAAACCAAACAGTCCAAATGTAAATACCAGAAGTGGAGTTATCCAAACCTTCAATACACTCGATCTACAATTCCTATAATGCAAATGGATATATTCCTTTAATTTAAGTCTTTCCTCAGCCAGATCCCTGCCCTATGCATGCTCATTCATTACTGGCCCATGGGTACAGGTCCAGCTCTGCTCCTATTGGCTGAATCTGTTGTTGTCTGTATGCCCTGATTTGCCAACTGAGCATAGAGGTGCGACCTCAGGAATCGTGGGTAGCTGTCCGTCTCCATTAGACCAAAAATCTGATCCTGGGCCAGCTGGAAACAGTCGGGGTTAACTCCAAGACGCAAGCTCTGATAAGTCGATTCTCTAACAGATGAGTCCACATTGACCTGAAGAAAAAAGTAGAGGCGTTAATTGAACAATCACGAGACAAAACAAAGACAGACTGACAGAAAGACAGGCACCTGTCTTGCTGCTTTTGTAGATATAAACTCGTCATAGATTTTTGATGCTCGAATAGCCATCTTGCCGAGTGGGCGTGATCTCTTAAATTTTTCCACAGCCAACCAGAAGTCCAAGTTCTCCTCGCTGAACTCTGACCTCAGAAAATGGCGAAAGACTGCTAGACCATCTGATTAATGAGAAAAGAGGTAGAAGACTGTTCAGCCAATGAGCATAGTCATCAAATATATTTTTCCCCTTACTGATTATTTGTTCAACACAGAAGAAGAATTGATTTTTCTTACACTGATTGGTCAGCAGTGCTTCGAGACTCTCCGCCCACCTGAGAACCTCCTTTGTAGATGGTCTGAAAAACAAAATAATCAAACCTCAGACACACTGGATCCAGTTGGCCAAAAGGAACTTTAAAGGTTGGCCAATTTAAAACCAAGAGGAGCCAATTTGAAACAGATGGAAACCTGAAAAGGGAACTAAATAAATAGTCAGATCCAGCTGGAACAAGAAGGTACTTAATCTGAAAACCAGAACCCAAATGGAACCAATTGAGTACCAGTGAGAAACCAGCAGGCACCAGTAGGGACTTGTATGAACTACAGTAGCTTGAACCAGAAGATACAAGTTGGAAACACTTGAAAGAAACCATTTGAGGATATCTTAAAACTAGCTGAACCAATTGACAGTTGTTGAAGTCAACTGATTTCTGCAAAGCAAGTTGGAATTAGCTGGAACCAGTAAGGAAATGAATGCATAACCTTGTGGTAATGAAGATGAACCAGATGGAACTAATTTGGGATTATAGGAACTAAGAGCAACCAGCTGGGAACTGTTGGAACAAGAGGGGATCAAACATAACCAGTATGTTCCTGCTGCTGGAACTAGTGGAAACCAATCATGATTACATGCAACCAGAGCACATTTTTCTATTTCTGTTTGAGGGTTTCAGGTGAGAATTAGGTTTAGGTTCAGTATAGGTGTTACAGGTTTACTCCTAGGGGGGAGGGAATAGGGCTCTTACCTGGTGTTTCTGAGGGCTTTCTCCAAACTGTTACCCTGGACACAGCCACTGTTTTTTCTTCTCCGTAAAAACGGCAAGCGACTCCGAACATCAGCAGCTCTGAGAAGACAATGTTAAGACTGTGTGTCAGGAAGTACAGACAAGGATAATACTACCTGCAACCCATTGTCACTGATTGTTACAAAAAAATCCATTGGACACCAAGATTATACTGCACTAACTAATGATAAACAAAGTGCAACGTCAGTCATCTTTTTTGTCAACAAAGAAGACATAGGTTGTGTCCAACAAATTCAAACTTATAAGTTTCCTGTGTCTTATTTTTGATGTGACCTGTTGCACATGCTGAGGTGTACAGATGGTGTTTGCTGTATGCATGATTGTGTTGACAGTGTGAGTTTACATGTGTAGATGTGCGTGAATGTGTGTTTGTGTGTACATACAGATTCTTTGTCTTCTTCCGCAGTTGAAGGTTTCTGAGCTCAGCATCCTAAAAAAAGAAAAAACCTGTAAGGCTTATTTCTAGAGGACTTTACTACTCTGTCCTGCCATGTCCTGTTCTGCTTTTTCATTCAATAGTTTTGCAGTTTTATAACCAGGCAATGATGGTCTCGTCAGATCTCTGCTGGTCTTCACTGGTCTCTGCTGTCTCTGTTGGTCTGGCCTAGCTTGTACTGATATTTACTCGTTAGTTCTGTTTATTTCTGTAATTGTTCTCTACCTTGGCGCCGTTGAGAAGCAGTATCATGTGCTGCAGAGACCCCCCCTCTTTTGTCAGCTGTTTCTTCAGTGTGTGGATGGAGGGGCGCCTGGGGGCAGGACCTGTAGCAAGGTCGAGGTCACAGGTCGCAGGATGGGTAAGTCGGTGGATGGTGCTGTCAGACAGGAAGCGGGGCGATCGAGGTTCCCTCATCAAAGATCCCTCAGAGAGAGAGCGACGTAAAACTGACGGATAGATAAATACAGAATTTTTCTTTAACTGACATTTTAACGTTTTTCAGTTTTCCGTGTTTCCCAAAGGACAGACTAACCTGCAGGTCTGTGGGTGGAGATAAACTC